>JARHVA010009405.1:227500-320552 GCA_037957365.1 Torreya grandis
TATATAAAGGAGGTTTAAAAGGTTAATCATGGTGAATACTCAAGCTCATCATTTGGATTTTATAATTAATTCCCTATTCCTTAAGATATATTTAAATGGAATAAACTATTATTATTTGTAACATATATGTAAAAATAAAAGAATTGTTACAATATATATATATATATAAGATTGCAAAGCTAACAAAATTATGCTCTAATTCTCTATTCTCAATAATCTAGATTATATAATATCCTATATCTTGAAAAATATTATTTATATAAGTAAGTCAAGGGTATTATTTAATGATCCCAAAATCCTATAAGTTACAATTAAAAGTTAATTTTACTCTAAATAAAAATAAAATATAAATAATTATAAAGGCAATTTAATAATAGAACTTCCATATGTAGTGCAAATACAATGAAGAGTTGGTTGAATGGGAGCATCATATAGTTATAATTATTTTATATATTGGTACATGATTCTTCATTATTTTTAAATTCATTTGAGCTAGTTGGAAATGACAATTATGCTTAACTATTTAAATCTAAATAAGAAGTCACCTATATACATTATTATGGAATGACATATTCAGTTATTATGGGTGGTCACTTCTTCAATACTATATCCAATATATGGATATTTATGAACTTACCATGGTGGGTATAATTGAAAAAACATATAAAAATATACTTATCCATTCTCTTCACCATTAATGATATCAAAAATATTTATAGCATTAAATCATACTAATAAATCTAGTAAAACCAAATTAAACCAAGATCAACTTTGCATATATAATATTTATTATATATTTTCATGTAATTTCGTATCATGAATTTATGGATTAATAAGATGGAAAAAATATTGAATGGTTTAATGTGAGGACCACTTCTAGGCCTCATCAATGTCCTTAACAAAAAAAACATCATTTCATCTCTACTTACATGTAGTAATGCATCAATCTTATGTGAATTAGTTTTAAATATATTAAGTTATTACCTGGTAATCTAAATCATCAAATATATCATGTAAATAATCATAATAATTTAATTTGTATTATACACATTAATAACATTTCCTTTATATCTATGTGGTAAAAAGTAAATCAAAACTCATATATGAAAAAATTACACAAAAATATAAAAAAATTAGGATGAAGGATAAAACCCTAAGTTAAATCCATGATATATAATTTTTAGAGAGATCAATTTCACTATAATGTTTTAAATTATTTTATATTTATCATTACAAATAAAATAATACTTGTATTATTCAATTTGTATAATATATGTCATAAATTACATAGATTTGAATGTAAAAAGAATGTTGAGATTAAGCTTACTATTAATTGAAATGAAAATAGGATAGATAAAATATACTTTTCATTATTATGTTATGATAATTGTATATTTAGTCACTCAATAAAACTTAAAATGTATTCATGATCACTCAACTTATGAGACTAAATGCCTAGATCTACTAGGATGTTGTCAAAAATGTTCAGATGTCTACAATGGCCAAATATGTCTTTTGTCTACTAAAATTATCCTCAATTTTTTCTCTTATTTTTTTCACCATAGATAATTTTTATTGCATGAGATGTTTTTTTATGATTTTATATGTTTGGTCCTATATTTTATTTTGAAAATTTATTATTTATACTTTAAACCCTAGCTCCAATGTTGAAACTTTTCATAGCATATATATATATATATATATATATATATATATATATATATATATATATATATAGGTTTAAAATATGGGTTGTATAATCCTAAACACACCATGATAAATGATTAAGGATTGCATACATTCCAATTCTTATAATAAAGCCAGACCACACATATTTTTCACACTTATGTGTATGAGTTCTCAATAGTGATTTGATATAATGGAATACAACTTGTTTGGATTTTAATAGTTGAAAATATGATACTTTTACCATTGTTTAAGTGTTTATTCTTAACTTAATGACTATTCCTTTGAGGTATTTTAATATTTGGATGTTTTATAATTATTCTTCAAGGATGTGAATATGTATCTCTCATTACACAAGTAGTTTTCCAAGTCATCTCAAAGTTAGAGCTATATACGATTAGCCTTATGCTAGAAATGTATAAATTTATGAATATTTGGTTAATTTACCTCTGCAATGACATGTTAAATTATGCAACAACCTAATTTAAGGGTTTTAATTTGAAAAACTAACCTTTTGGATAACATGGGGAACTACCAATGATAAGAATGTTATCATTAACTAATATCATCTAAGTATTTTTAGTACTATCATTAACTAACATCATCTAAGTATTTTCATTAGTTTTTTTATTGATTGAAATATAGGTGGTATCATTCTATAAATATATTTAGGTGAGTTGAGTGATAAATTCCTCATGATTTTTATGCTATATATCTAATTAATTATATGAGGAATTTTGTGCACTAGGTAGTACACAAATAAGATGAAGCTTCTAGTAAATATAATTGGGTGAGTTTATTTAAGAACCATTTTAGATTCTTATTCAAAAAATATAATTAGCTCTATGAGGGATATGTCATGATATAAGAACCAATAAAATAGATGAATATTTCATAATGGTATATATAGGTGAATTGTGTGAGCTATCAAAACAAGTTTTTAGACATATAAGTTGTGTTAAATTTGGAAACATGAGAGGAATAAACCTAAGAAGATGATATTTTAAAAAAAAATAAATGGTGTGAAATTTCACTACACTAAAAAAAGATAAGCACACCTAGGATAAAAGTGACAAGGATGTTTTAAATCCAAAATGAGCATGTGGGAAAAAATTTAGAACTCAGTGAAATTATCAGTAAGTTGTAGGACCATGGAGAATTTTAGAAGAAATGGCTCACTCTATCTAAATAAGTTTGTGGATCCACACACATAAATAACCAAGTATTTAGATACGATGGGTTTAAGGTGTGTTATGGTAAAAAAAAATTAATACATGTGATGCTTAATAATATAGGAAGGAAGATAATACATAAATCACACTTAAATGAAAAAACATATTCAAGAAATCATGATGAAAAAATGTGCATATATGGATTGTCATGTATGAAATGAAAATTGAAATAGAGAATATGGAATGGTGAATTTTGTTATGAAAATTATTTTCAATGAACATATATATATTAAATACTAGGGTTCAAAAGAGGTATTTTAAAATATAAAATTTAAAGGTATAAAATAGATAAAGAGTATAAAATTTTATTATAATGACTAGGGCACACCAAAATTTAGAGACTGTTATATGTTTGTCATGTATTAAACATAATAAATTGGTTTAAAACTCTATTTTTTATCACGATTAGTAAATTTTAGGCTAGGAGAGGGTGAATTCAGTTAGGTAGAGGAAGGAAATAACTTTTAAGGTCTAATGATACCATTATATGGAAACATAAGATCAAATAGAAGGGAGTTTTGTAGTATACAAATGTCTTCACTAATATATGGTTTCACAAAACATCAAGGGATAAAAATTTAATGCATTGGCCATGGTAGTAAATAAGGGTAAAAATGATTAGGATTTTGACCATAAATGGTGATGTAGGAGCATCTTAACTTATCTTCGTACTAGACATGGTCAAGTTGATATTATCCTTCAATAGGCATGAAAATTTCCAATCATGTTTGAATTCAAATTCAAATATTTTTTCCCTCCAAAATGTTTTTTTAAGGAGGAGTAAATGTAATTATCAAAAAGTGAAAAGTGAAAAAGGTGAAGACAAGGTAAAAGAATCCCCATGTTGAAAGCCAATCTTGGCTTGTAGATCAATTAACGAAAATGGTTGAGATCTTCAACTATAGTATGTTTGTTAGGACATATTCTCAAATTATCATGTTAGTTTATACAATATTATTTTTTTGTTTTAGATCCCAAGATGCATGTAGGAGAGAGAGGAGTTTATTCCTTAAGAGTGTTATATGTATAATGTTTCAAATCATCTGGTAAGAAGGAGAGGATAGATAGAGATGGAGGATCTCCTTAAGAAAGAGGAGAGATAGAGATGATATCCAAGAGATCAAAGAATGTAATAATGTAATAATTAAGGAGAGAGAGAAGATTTGGATGTGAGGACAAGAAGTATGAAGATGTCTAATAAGGCTTTGGAAACCCATTGATCATTGATAATGTAATATTGAGAAATGTTATTGTAAGTATATTTTTTTGATTAATAATAATAATTTTTTATTCTCATGATAATTTTATGCAAACAATGATTTCATTTATAGAATTCAGGTCTAGATAGTGAAAAGGAAATGTACAAGCTTGTGTATGTATCTCCCTTAGAGATTAAGGAACCAATGATCATATTATAGAATAAGACATGCATGAGAAACATTTATATGTATACTAATAAAAATTTTGAAATTTTATTTTGTGAAAAAGAGGTCTAAATCACTTGTAATGTATAAAGGATCATAAATAGGGTATGTGACTGGGCATTCAAACACACTCACAGTCCACAGTCCAAGGATCAACAATAGATCCATGTGAAAGTATATGCATGAAAGTTATAATAATATGGTAACATATAATTTAGGTATTTAATAACTCAAATTATGATTAATTGTACTTTATAAACCCTCATATGCCTTAAAGATCATAAAAATGCTTTCTCTCAGCCTGTAGGTGATATTTTACAGGTATGTGCATAAAGTTTGGGATGTTTTGTGTAATAAATCAGATTAAAAGACTATTTTTGCATGATTATATTAATATTGGAGGTTTTATATCATTAACATGCTTAAATATCATGTTAAAGGTCTGTTGGACAAATAAATTGTGAAGGAATTCTAGAAACCCCTACTCATTGTCATAACACATAGTCAAGACAAACTAAAGTCTCTTGTTTGGGATGAATAGAGGATTAGCTTGGTAATATTTATGAATTTTAATTATGAAAAAACCCTATATATACATAAAACACTAAAATATACCTTTTTAAACCTTCTAAAATTCTCCTAATAGAATTTATTGTGTTATTGGCCTTATGTAGTCTTAGAAAATCCTAAAACTAGGGTTTGGTTAATAAAATGAGATTCCACTAGTGAAATTGATTTAAATTTTGTAATATTTCCCTTAGGAGTGGATTAAAACTATTTGAAGTCCTTTCATGTTGGTATATTAAGGAAAAGTATGTAAAAATCCTATTGGAAACAAGTTCTAGGTGAATGCATGCATAAGAGAGTAGAGTGATTGGAGAAAAGTGGATTTGTCCAAAGGAAAGGGCCAAGAAATGGTTGATTCACCTATAAGGGCCTAATGGGTATTTAAAAAGGTGTTTTTTTATTAATTTTTCACAATTATCAGGATAAGGAGCTTTGCATAAAAGGAGGGTTAATTAGAGCAGGGCTTATAAAGAGAAGTATAAATCCATACAAAGGAACCATATATGATTCTCAATTATGTCATATAAGAGTTTAATGGGTATCAAAAAGTACCTTTAAATTTGTGTTTAATATGATATATGTAAATATATGGCCTAAAAATAGATAAAAAGGGTTACAAAGAAGGTGCACAAGCCTACAAGTAAACTAAGAATTTTAAGCCTTATAACAAAGGAACGAGTGATCTTAATAGTTCTGTATAGAAGTGTTAAGATGTATGAGATGAATTAGAGATGTTATATCAAGGAAAAAAAATATATTTCATAAGTGAGGTTTTGGGAATCCATAAACAAGGTTTACAGGAGGTGTGTGTGCATTGACACAATTTTTGTATCATAAGAAAGTTATTTGAGTTAGGATGCACATCAATTTTTTTATCAAAGCTTGAAGATATTATGAATTTTGGAATTTATGGTGATTAATAATGATTTATTATAATATTTGGAAAAAGGATCAACAAGACAAAGTACCAAAAGACTAGGGTGTAAAAGACCTAGGTGAGATCCAATAAATTATCAAAAGACTAGGCAAGGAGAGAGGCTTGGGTGAGACATGTATACCAATAGACTAAGGCTCATAATAAATAACTAAGGTGAGGACCTGAAGGGATTAAGAGACCAAGGTGGAAAATACTTGGATGAATATCTTAGAGATGGAGATATTGTTGAGAAGAATGCAGAGCAATAGAGTACATGAGAGTACTAAGGAGAAAACAAGCATCCAAAAGAAGAGAGGTATGACTATTAGTGAAATTGATAAAGAGATTACTAGTTTGAAGAGATATTTAGCTAAGTTTGTAGATAAATATGATTTTTTAATTCATTTGAATAGGAAATCATGGCTATGGCTAATGAGAAAGAGGTTAAAGTGGCCAATAGATCTCCTAATGAAGAGGAGAAGAAGGCAAAAGGATATTTTCAAGAAGAGTGAAGCCCATATAGGATTGAAGAGTATGGAAAATTTTCCAAGTGAGAAACAAGATGAGAAATATGTGGTGAATAATTTTCTCATTTTGGAGAACAAGAGAAGAAAAGAAAGAGAGGATGAAGTGTCAGGAAAAACACTTGAGAAGATGAGAGTGTTGGCAAAAATAACAGTCATAGGGACCTTGTGGTCTCTTTTTTTTACATATAATGTTGTATTTGAATGGGTAATTATAGGTATTAGTAGCCTTATGAAGGTCAAGAGGAAATATTTGAAGAGTGAGAAGATTGGTGCATGAAGAGACACCAAGCATACAAGTGAATGTGCAATAAAGAAGGAAGAGTTTGTTTTTGTTGATAAATAAGAAGAGATGCATTGGTTAACGAATGAGGAAGGTATTAAGGAACTTATACAAGAAAGATAAGATAAGGAATATAAATGTGAATTTCATGATGCCATGTAATACCAAGAAGAGACAAGAGAACAACCAAACACAAAGGAAGAGAAAGATTTCTCCATAGGTCAATCTACCAAAGAGGTAAATGAAGTACTAGGACCTAATTTTTATTGTTCTTATGAACATGAAGATGCTGATGTATAGGTTGGAAAAGGTAAGAGGAATATATAACCCTCACACAAAGTATTCAATCATGGATACATAGTACATAAGTGGATGGTTAATCACACACCCAAGCAATAATAAGCAAGCAAGCAAGTTTACCTATTAAGATTGGTTTTCCTCATATTCCTAATATGAATATATGTGTGCAAGAAGATGGAAGGATAAACAAAGTTGATTTGTTGGCACAAGAGCATGGCTACATGATACCTAAATGGCTTGATAATTCAAAAGAAAAGAGAAAGGTTCAAGTATGGGTACCTAAGAAGATAAAAAGTGAAGAAGATGTGAGTGTTGAGGATCTTAAACAAAGGAGTCCATGGAAGAGGATGAAATCTGATCCAAGCAATCAAGAGTATGAGATTACCAAAAAGATGAAAGGTAAGACAATTGTTTGCAATGAATGGGATGATGATGTTTTTGAATCATTCAATGATCTCTTTATGGAAAAGAAGGAATGAAATATGTATATGAGGACTAATATACAAGGAAAGAGTTCGAAATAGATGGATGATGATGAAGAAAGGGGTGAGTATGTAGCAAAGTAATGCCTCATTGAAAGCAAAGAAAAAATAAGATGGCTTCAAGAAGAGATTGAAGAGAGCAAGGAGATAAAAGGTAATGGTGCATTAATTTTTTTTATAATTATTTTAATGAAGAAATTGATTTGTATTAATACAAGCCAAGAAAGGATGGAATGAGGTACAAGACAAGTAAAGGACAAGTAATCCTTAAGGACGATGAGCCCAAGTTTGATGAAGAGAATAGAGAGATAGATGAGACATCACTAAAGGAGGAATTGATAATGTTGGAGGAGTTGTTTGGTCATTCAAGAGAGATGTATACATGTATAAGACATGATGAGAACACCATTGGTGAGAGTGAATCAAGGGAATAACAAAGCAAGGTAGCAAAGGTAGAGCAAGAGAGTGAAGGTAGCTAAGAGACTTCATGTTCTCAAGTTTTTGATTCTAAGGTGTCTTTTGATGTTTTTAATGTAATTTTTAAAGATATGGAGATTAATGAAGTCCATATTTCAATGGACACAATCTTAAAACAAGAAGATCAAGAAGAAGATGACTACATGTATGAGAGTGAAGCATGGAGATGGGACATGGTAGCTAAAAAGGAGATGAGGAGAAGAACAAACCAAAAGAGTAATAAAAGTAATAAAATGAAAGATAAACACTATCAAATACAAACACAAGCATTAGCATTAACAATAAGACCTTGGGATCTAGGCATACAAGTGAATACTAATGCATGGAGGAAGCATTTCATTTGAACTAAGGTTCAAATCCTTTATATAGGGAGAGTATGATGCAAGAGCATCTTCACTTATCTTTATGATAGACATGGTCAAGTTGAGATTATCATTCAATAGGTGTGAAAAGTTATAATCATGTTTGAATTTAAATTCAAATCTTGTTTCGCTCTAAAATGTTATTTTAAGAAGGAGTAAATGTAATTATCAAAAGTAAAAAGTGAAAAAGGTGAAGGCAAGGTAAAATAATGCCCATATTGGAAGCCAATCTTTACTTATAGATAAATTAAGTAAATTTTTTGAGATATTAAACCATAGTATGTTTGTTAAGAAATATTCTCCAATTAGCATGTTGGTTCAGAAAATCTTCTTTTTTTGTTTTAGAGCCCAAGATGGGCATAGGAGAGAGAGAAGGAGTTTATTCCTTAAGAGTTTTATATGTATAATGTTTCAAATAATCTTGTAAGAAGGAGAGGATAGATATAGAGGGAGGATATAATTTATATATAGGATAGATAGAGAGGATAGCTAGGAGATCAAAGCATGAAAGAATGTAATAATGAAGGAGAGAGAGAAAATTTAGATGTGAAGACAAGAAGAAGTATGAAGATGTCCAATAAGGCTTTAGGAAACCATTGATCATTGATCATGTAATATTGATAGATTTTAATGTATATTTTTTTTATTAATAAGAATGATATTTGATTCTCCTGATAATTTTATGCAAACAATGATTTCATTTGTAGAATTCTAGTCTAGACAGTGATAAGGAAATGTATAGGCATGTGTATGTGTCTCCCTTAGAGATTAAGGAACCAATGATAATTTTATAGAATAATACATGCATGAGGAACCTTTATATTTATACTAAGAACAAGTTATAAATGGTATTTTGTGACAAATAAGTCTAAAGCACTTGGAATGTATAAAGGATCATAAATATGGTATGTGATAGGGCATTCAAACACACTCATAGTCCACAGTCCAAGGATCAATAGTAGATCTACATGAAATTAGATGGGTGGAATTTATATTAATATGGTAACATATACTTGAGGTAAGTAATAAATCAAATGATGATTAATTTGACTTTAGAAACCCTCAGATGCCTTAAAGATCATAAAAATCCTTACTCTCAGCCTGTAGGTGACAGTCTACAGATATGTGCACAAAGTTTAGAATGTTTTATGTAATAAATGGGATGACAAGACTTTTTTTTCATTAATATATTAATATGTGAGGTTTTAGATCATTAAAATTATTAAATATTATGTTTAAGGCCTGTTGGACAAAGGAATTGTGAAGGAATTCTAGAAACCCCTGCTCACTATCATAACACATAATCAAGACAAACTAAAGTCTCTTTTTTGGGATGAACAAAGGATTATCTTGGTAATATTTATTAATGTAAAAGGCGAAAAAATCCTAGATAGACCTCAAAAACTAAACAATACCCTTTTAAACCTTCTAAAATTCTCCCAAGATAATTTATTGTGCTCTCGGCCCTATGTAGGCTTAAAAAACCCTAGAATTAGGGTTTGGTTACTAAAATGAGATTCCATTAATAAAATTTCTTGAAATTTTGTAATATTTACCTTATTATTGTTTTAAAAATATTGGAGGTGGTTTCATGTTTGTATACTAAAAAAAATTATGGAAAAACCCTATTGCATACAAGTTCTAGATGAATGCATGCATAACAGAGTAGAGTGATTAGAGAAAAGTGGATTTGTCCAAAGGAAAGGGACAATAAATGGTTTATTCACCTATAAGTTCCTAATGGGTATCTGAAAAGGAGTTTTTTTTGCTATGAAGTTTGTAAAATGATTAGGACAAGGAGCTTTGCATAAAAGGAGGGTTAATTAGAGTAGGGCTTATAAAGAGAAGTACAAATCCATACAAAGGAACCACATATAATTCTTAGGTATGTTGTATAAGATATTAATATATATCCAAAAGTGTCTTTAAATTTGTGTTTAAGCTAATATATGGAAATATATGGCATAAAAATAGATAAAAAGGGCTACAAAGAAGGTGCACAAGCCTACAGGTAAACTAAGAATCTTAATCCTTCTAAAAAGGGAATGAATGACCTTAATAGTTATGTATAGATGTGTTAATATTTATGAGATGAATTAGAGATGTTATATTAATGAAAAAAATTATCTTTTAGAAGTGAGGTTTTGTGAATCCATAAACAAGGTTTAGAGGAGTTATGTGTGCATTAATACAATTTTTATATCATAGCAAGTTGTTTGAGTTAGGATGGGAATAAAAGGGGCCAAAATGGTTATAATTAAATAATAATAAGATTATAAATTATAGATAAAGGGTATTTACTTCGCCAATATCCCTCTAATGCAAATACCAAGAATGTAGTTTAATGAAACTTATATATGTGAGGAAGAATGGAGATCAATGGTTTTATAATATAAAATTTTAGACCTCACCCACCATTAAAACAATATTGAGTAGGATTTAAGAAATTATACGTCGTAGAGTTAAAAAAATGTAGAGGTTGATAGATTGGTAGTCTCTAATACAAAGGTAAAAATCACCCTCAATGTTAATAATGTGATTTAGATTTATGAGATACAAGACATAAAAACAATCAAAATATTAATGAAGCTACTTAATTTAAGGGATCATGGTAATCATTTTTAATTTACTAGGAATAGATTAAATATTTCCTCTAAGTGCATATAAAATGTGATAGGACTACCAAATATATGAGTAGATATCAAAATATAATTTAAATATACAAAAAAAGGTTGATGAATTCCCTAAGTTGTTGAAATATAATAATAATTTTAATTTCCCACAAAAATTTAAAACTAAGACACATGTGTAGCAGTGTGCTTGACTAACAAAAAACATTCTCAATCAGGAATAAAATTTATATTAATTATAAATATCTATATGTTGTATAATGGATGTATGTAGAGAGGGATTATTTTAATATTTCAAATTATATATAATATTACTTGATAACAATCATGATAATGGACCATGAAATTTGAGTGAAATTTAATTAACACATTATTCTCATTATAATTTTAGTTAAATAAATTGATGTCCAAGAGAGGCAAGGGAAACACATATGGTCATACCCAATTCACCATCCATATCCAATGCAAAAATAAAAATAACACACATATCAATTCCATGAATAAAGTTACAAAATCAAAATAGAGAGATGGTGTGATAATGTTTTCACCTATGTTGGAGATGAAAGGTGAAATCCTAGGGTAATTCCATAAGATTATATAACATATGTTGATTTTGTGTTAATAAAACCTCATTATATCATGAATATGATATTATATAGTGGAAATATATGTGGTTTGTGAAAATTCCCATTTTGGGTTTCAAAAAATGTCGATGTCCATTGGATAGGGTAACCAATGAAAATAGATAGAGGATTAATGCTAAAAAATGAATGAATACAACTATGTGATTAAATATATTTAAAAATTATAAATTCAGGTTTTTTTATATTATCTAAGAGTGAATACATTATTAGTCTAAAAAAATAAATCCCCTACTTGTGAAAACTATTGGAAATGAATTAGATTTTTGAATAACTTATTTTCTTAAATCATTTAGTTATTAAAAGATAGTAGATTTATATGAATATATGTTTAGACTGAAGAAGCTATTAGGTATAAAAATAATTAACAAGGGTGCATAATATGATGAATAGGATTCTTTTATTATTCACCTCATTAATAACTGGATAAATAAAACACAAGATAAAAAATTATGCAGAGAAAGGGGTAAAAAAATCAAATAACATAATTGTTGAATAAAAAGTAAATAAATGTGCCATGACTGAGGGTGAGGTGAAATCCAATCCTATTTATTTAGAGCACATAACTTCAGTCACTAGAGAATCAGATCATGTGTTGGACAAGGATGAGGGTGATGAAAATGTTCAAGTGTTAGTGTGTCAAAATCTTAATCTTGAGATGAAATCAATCCACAAGAATCCAAATCCACCATAAACATCTCCACTATCAAAGAAGAAATAAAAATTTAATAACCACATATAGATCCATGCTAATAACCTTAGGGAAACTAGATAGGGAAGAGGTACCAAAAAAAGTGACACTACAAAAACACTCTAAAAAATAATATTCATGCATAGATCTGGAGTAAATAAATGATCAAGGGCCTAAGGTACCACTTGGATAAAGCACATGAAATGGGTCCCAAGCTTAAATTCACAAATTTTTAAGTTTTCTTACTATATTACTTGTCAATGAGACCAATATTGTTAATATGGGTACAAAAAACATGGGATTAGGTTGATTTAGTATAAATATCAATATTAACAAAGGAGGGCATAATTAATTTGCAGAGATTGAGGCACAAAAATAAAATAATTCAAATAATACCATTGACATCATTTTAGCATTGGAATCATAGACAATAAAACCCTCAAATTAAGGATAATAAAAATTAAAAAAGTGATGAACAAGATCAAATCAAAAGAGAAATGGTGTAGAAAGATAAGCTACATGAATATTTTTTTCACGTGGAACATATTCTATGAATAAAATGCATCCGTAAAATCCCAAAATAAGGCTTCATTCATATATGATACACATCTAGATAAGATTTTTTTTTGTAAATTAAAATAGTATGTATAAATTCAAGTTTTCCATATACATCAATTCGAAAATTAAAACTTGTGCATGTTGACTCAATCCTAAATTTTAAAGATAAATAAAGGTACACATTGTTTAATATGAAAATAGAGGTTTCCTAGAAAAAATAATTTAGTGACATTATTATGAATAATCAAAATAAAATATTATAAAGAGTCTTTAAATATGAGTGTAATTGAAAAATAAAGAAGGGGTCCTAGAGAAGAAAATAGTTAGGCATTTAAAAAAGGTAGTGAAGGAAGTTGATAAGTTGGTGACAATATTTCCCATTTATTGAATATATTGCATTGACCAACTTGGAACAATAGTGTATATGTTAATACTTAGATAAAATAGGCATTTTTTTAATAATAAAAATAAAAATATTGAACCACACAAATGGAACTTAATTAGTAGCTACGGGTTTGTGTAAAACCACTAAACTAACTCTAGGAAATAAAAATCCTAACTACATGAGTATTTTTTAATTTTTATAAATATATACAAGTAATTAGCACATGCCTACAAGAATAGAGGGATGAAGTATTCAAATATTACATTTATTTAAAGGATTATATTAAAGGAATAAGGATCTTGAAAAGAATTTCAAAAACTTATAGAAAATAATTAGTGATAATAAAGTAATTTTAAATGAATCCTATAAAGGTCATTCATCATTAATTTTTGTTTAGGTTTAAACAAAAAAGTTCCTAGGTAGGCTAATTATAATCCAAGATGAAATTTAAAGGTATAACCTATTTGAAGAGGAGGTTTTCATAAATATGTTATAGTTTTTAGATGTACTTTTTAAATAATATAATTTTTCTTGGGATACAAATGAAAATTATAGCGGGGTAATGTTGGCCTCCATTTTTTATTAATTATATAGCTTTACCTGTGATTTTTATAGATATTATAAAAAATTTAGATAGTTTTTTATTTTAAGTAAGATCATGAAAAGGAAAATAATAAAAGGTTTTCATATACCAATCACTACCACTAATAAAGATAAAAAGGTTTGACCAATTCCAATAGTACACCATCTAGTTTTAGGTCACACAGGGAAGTGACTTTGCAGAAACTCTAAGAAACACAAGAGAATAGGAAGTGGAAGGGCAATCAATCATAATATTAGGTATAAGATAGGTTAGTTAATATACATTACAAAGTAAAATTATTTGGGAGGGAGTTATGAAATTATAGAGCACAAGACTACGATCATGATTGGTCAAAGTGATGGCATGAAGACTATGTCATCAAAGCTATATTATCTATTTTTAAAATTATTTGAGAATAGATTAATAGAGACAAAATATAGAATGTTAGCAATAAACCTAGGGATTTGTTAGATATTGTATTCAAAATAAAATAATTATGCATAACTATATTTAAAAGTAAATTATGTTATTTTAGGGGGTATGATCTAAAGATTTAAATATAAGGTGGTGTTTTTGCCTATATAAGCACTCCCTAAACCTATGTCTACTAGTATTTTCAATTGTTATATGTTGTGTTTCTATGTTATTTAGTAATTGATGCATATGCTATGTATTTTCACATATGGTCATTTTAGGGATTATGAACTAATTTTAATGTAAGAATATGATTGCAATATTGATGGAAACATGGTCATATAAGTATTATATGTTCTTTATATTTATTAAGGAATTTTTTATGTTTAATTAAATATATATATATATAGCAGTATTTTAAAAAAATTATTATGCATGCATATGGTATTAGTTACCTAATTTATTATTTATGGTATATTTATCATATTAATGACTTATATAGTTAAAACATCCTATATAACTAACCCAATGGTCCCAAATTTTCTATCTCGGGTGAGTGAACAAAATTTACTTGTGTGATATGTTGGTGTGATGATTTATTAATTGTTAGGGTAAACATTATGTCATAGATGTATTTTTAAGAGCATATCAAAATACCCAAACAAGGAGGCTTAGTCTATATGACCTCATTATTAGTAATATATTTTTATTCACATTTTTATTCATTGGATAACATGTTTTTCCATATTCACATATGCTTTTATGATTTTTATGTGTTTTCTTATCCATAATCATATTGGTAATGAGGTTGTTCCTACTATAGATTTATTTTTTATAAAATTAGTTTAATTACTAATTCATACTACCCTTATTAGAATGGTTGTATATTCCCATTCATCTATTTGATTGGAAATATTTTCCCAACCATCATTGTTTGCTTAGAACTATTTAATACCCTATTTGTCATCCACATTATTGTTCCTTTCCATTTTAACAATGATTTTACTAAGGGGGATGTTGGATTTATACTAGGCTATTACATCATAATTTTTGATGTAGTAATACATTATTTAGTCATAGCATATTATTTGTGTGTGTGTGTGTGTGCGCACGCGCATGCGCGTGCACGCGTGTGTGTGCGTGTGTGTGTGTGTGTGTGTGTGTGTGTGTGTGTGTGTGTGCACGCACACACGTGCGTGTGCACGTGCACATGTGCATGTGTGTGTGTGTGTGTGTGTGTGTGTGTGTGTGTGTGTGTGTGTGTGTGTGTGTGTGTGTGTGTGTGTGTGTGTGTGTGTGTGTGTGTGTGTGTGTGTGTGTGTGTGTGTGTGTGTGTGTGTGTGTGTGTGTGTGTGTGTGTGTGTGTGTGTGTGTGTGTGTGTGTGTGTGTGTGTGTGTGTGTGTGTGTGTGTGTGTTTGGTTTAATTACTAATTCATACTACCCTTATTAGAATGGTTTTATATTCCCATTCATTTATTTGATTGGAAATATTTTCCCAACCATCATTGTTTGTTTAGAACTATTTTATACCCTATTTGTCATCCACATTATTATTCCTTTCCATTTTAACAATGCTTCCAATAAGGTGAATGTTGGATTTATCCTAGGTTATTACATCATACTTTTTGATTTAGTAATACATTATTTAGTCATAGTATATTATTTGTGTGTGTGTGTGTGTGTGTGTGTGTGTGTGTGTGTGTGTGTGTGTGTGTGAGAGAGAGAGAGAGAGAGTTATTTTAACAACTTATCTAGAGCTTAATATGTGTGAGTATTACTAGGAAGGATAAAGTTAAAATCCTAATTTTTAGTAGTAAATGTTTTTATAAGTACCTCTCATATTTATGAATAATATTTAGTCATTAAGTTATTTGTATATCCCCATTGAAATTACTCACAACATCTATAAATTTTTATTTTGTCTCCCAAGGAAAATAAATTAAATATTATTGTGGTACATTATTCTTTTATCGATAATATAATGGGTTGATTTGAGTTTCAATTATCTTCTATGCATAATTTTTATCTCTTCAAGATGATTACAATACAATAAGTGAATTATCTGATCATAATATGTGTCTTGGTTCACCATTTTTGATCTACTTGCATGATTATGAGCCTGAGATAAACTTCATTGATTATATGAATAAGACATTGATATTTAATTATCTTTGTTTGGTTAATTTCAATTTCATATTATTTTAATATATACATCCACTTATGTTTTATTTCCTCTAATTTATATTTCCAAACATGAGCTTGAGTTTAGGAAAAAGGATGAGGTTGTGTACTTTTTTCCATAATATATAGTGTCTAAACATTTTTCCAACATTATACAAAATGGATGATTATTTATCTAATGTTGAATATATGAGATCTGCATCTTAAAAGCTAGTACTAATGAAAAATACCATGCTCATAAAAACCACCTTTCTATGTGACTACAACCATTATTATGTGATCAAACAAAAATGAATCGATGAAAGTATTCTATGAAATTGGGACTAATTAGTACTAGAGTTTTCACAATGGTTTTTTAATTTCTTGTAATTCCATATTTTCTTGAGGAATATACTTTATATTTTCTTCTTGTTTCACCATATAATTTTAAGTTCTAGCTATTTTAGAAAAATAATAAGTCAAATTGTGTATTTTATTAATTATCATAAAGAATAATCTTAGTTATTTCTTACTATTTTGGAGTGTTATATTAGAAATAATGTTTGATATATTAGCTTTAGTTGATATAAGTTATTTGGTGATGATGTATCCTAATAAACGGCCCTATATAACTCTAAAAACATTATCTTCTAGAATAATTATCCCACCTCTTACAACACTCAAATACTATTTTTAAATTATGTTCATGCCATGATCTATTCTTAGAAAAAATAGTTAGATCATCCATACATATAATTATGAATTTTCCTATAAATACTTATAAAGTGAAATCCATTTCATGTTAAAAATTAAATCTTACATGTATCAAACATATAGGGATTATTATCTAAGGAAAGTGCCCCATTTTGTGGTGGAAGTGGTTTTCCTCATATCTTCTTTATCTACAATTTTTTTACTATAACAAGGAAATACATCCAGTAAGGACATCATTTTTTATCCAATTACTATTTACAATATACAATTTAGGGATGGTATAGAGTAATTCTATTTATTGGGTTATTTATTAATATTTTTAAAGTTCAAACATAACCATTATTCTTTCATGAGGGGACTAAATTTGATATTTATGTGATTTTTCTAATGAGAAATATGTTATTTGAATATAGATATGTCTTTATTTATAATTGACACATAGAAATAAGGGAAATAAAAATATAAATGAAAATAGAAATTAAAAATGCACCCACTATATTTATAAATAACAAAATAAAGGAGAATAGATTGACTCACCTATTTTTCTAATTTATATTTCTCATTTTTTGCACCACAATATTTTATTTATTTTTTAATCTGTAATTACTCGAATCAAGAAATAGAGCCTAAAAACCCTCACAAACACTGTTGACAATGCTCAGACACTTGGGATGATTAGTACTATCCACACGCTAATATTATTTTACTTAAATATTTTTCAATTATTTTCCACCTCAAATTATTGTGTCTTCTCTTGTATATTATTTTTGTGTATTTTATTACCCTCACTCTCGTGTAGAGATCCTTGATTTTCCTCTCCTTTCCTTTGAATCTTAGCCATATTTTCCATACACAATTGACTAGGGAAGTTTTTTTGGATAATCCCAATCACTTTTTGATAATTTATTAATAATTTCATACATTACCATACTCTTGAGATGGTTTAAACCATACATAGTTATCATATGTGTGTGTGTGCACCATTTTGATTAAGATATAATGTGATGTAATGCTTATCTTTGGACACATGATAACATGAAAATTTTACCTACGTTTGGTATTCAAACATTTATTTAGGTGTTATAATTTGAGGTTTATTTATGTGTATGATTTTTTGATAAAGGCTCAAGAGATTATTAATCGATTATTCAATGTGAATGTCAAATAGTGATCACATTATCCCATGATTATGACTTTAGAATTGACTTGTATTTATAGATGACTCTTTTATATTCCTTAACATGTATAGGTATAAATAATTGAGGTGTCTTAAATTAAAAATTAGGTAATGAATGTGCTTAGATTCTATTAGTAAAATAGGACTCCTATGGAACATTGAAATTGCTTGATTAGTGCTAACATTATCTAGATAGGGAAAATAGTTTATATAGAATATGGTGATATTATTATTAGGATTGTGGAGTGAACTTGAAAATATTATGGTGATCCTACATATTTATACTATTAAATTGGAGTTTCCAAGTCAACAAATGATTAGAAGGATAGGTCAAAGTGTGCACAAGAGTAAAATGCATAGTGTGTGTCTAAATTGATGTTTTTAAGTGTTTATTAGAAAATTTATGTGTTTAAAAATGCCCCAATTTTAGCCTAGTATTTAAAACTATATATTAAAAGGATAAAATAGTATATTTTGTACATGTGATTAATTGCAATTGATGTTGATAGGTATGCCCCAAATGCCTCTCTTACTCCATGAAAAAACATGTAAGGAAACATATATAGTTAAATTTACACTCATGATATAAAATATGAAATAATATAGATCATTGAATTAATTTAAATTGAAATTATAAAAAAATAATACACCTTAAGGCATGTGAATCAAATAATCTCATGGGGTGATTATGCCCCAAGGATATATAAGCAATAAAACCTTTAGTTGAGGAGTATAAACGACTCAAATACCAATGGAAAAGTATAAGTACTACAATTTGATATCCCCATAAATCTCAACCACACTACTCAAAATATTATCATAACTCTTTTTTGGAATAAAAAAATAGGTTTGTTGCCAAGGTGGAATACCAAAATAGGTTTGTATGTCTAGGTTGAATGCCCCAGAAAAAATTGTATCTAAATGTGTAACCCTAAAATAATTTTTAATGTAAATTAAAACTCTGAATCAACTACTACAAACATATTTATATCTAAAGTGCTTATATATGAAAAACATTCCCCATCAATACACATCATAAATATAGAAAAGTGTATGCATGAAATATATTCATACCCCAAATATGATCCATTTTTACCTTGAAGTGATACATAATTCCATAACATGTTTTTATATCTTCTCAATTTGATAAATATAATAAATATGCTAAATCTAACTCATATACTTTATCTAAAAATTTCATAGAATCTACCAAATGTCACTCATAATCATGTACAATGCCCCATATATTGGTTTTTACATGTCTTAATCTATCCAATGTTTCCCATATGAATATAAAATATGACCCTAATTTTTTAATTATCTATATATCAAGGCCTAAATATCAAACACAAAACCATTACATGTGCCTCTTATGAGTTGAGGGATGAAGCCCACAAATCACTCATCTTGACAGAAATAGTTATGCACATCATTTGTTAGATATAAAAATGTAATCATGTAAATTATTTATACAAACATTATAATATATGTCATCATGTAAATATTTAATATTTAAATAGATAAACATGTAATACAAAGTAGTATAAATACAAGTTCCATATCAATCAAATATATAAAGTAAACATATAATAATAATAATAATAATAATAATAATAATAATAATAATAATAATAATAATAATAATAAATGCAATAGATGCATGATATAAATCATGGTATTATATAAAAAAATATGATATTAATCATGAAAAAAAACCTCATAAATATTCATATATACACTAATACACATATGCACACAACATCATTTTCATGAAAAAAAAAATCTCTAAATACATGATCTAAATTTAACTTAACTCTAACTTGAAATGGACAGACATGGAAATACCATAAACTAGTGGATCTTCCTAACTCAACTGATGTATGACATGACAAAACAAAACTCAATGTATTCATAAAACATTAAATGTAAAACTCATTAATAATTAACAACATAAATAATTCATATATCATGTAATGTTAGTTAACACAATCAATGAATGACACCTTATAATATAGGAAAGCATAATAACCACAGGAAATATCATGCTAAAATAAAGTATATGCAAGATAAGTATATCAACATGATCAATGAAATGTCATAGAATATTATAACCTGAAAAGTGTACCAAGATGCCTTTTTGTATGCATTAACCCAATATGGGAAGGTATCCCATGGGTGTAACTAATGTCACACATCTATATGTCCATGTATCATATTTAGATTATATGTCATGCATCCCACTAATGTATGTTTTGAAGAGCATGTCCATATTAAATTCATATGTAATTCACCTTGTATAAGATAAATAAAATCAATCTATCATTTATAATATATATTGATGTCATGCATAGGTCTTGGTTTTTATTTTTTATTTTTATAATGCTTACATATAAAATTTCCATAGGTGATTTATGTTCATATGCACTCCCCATAGTTATTCCTTTCACTTATTACAACTAATAAGCCCTTGTGGTGAGATTTTTCCTAATCACAAATGGTTGTAAAGATTTTGCATTGAATTTGCATTTTTTTTATTTTTCCACATTAGTTTTTTAATTCTATTTTAGTATTATAAATTACATATTTGGTCATAAATACTCTAAATTATTAATTATTGGCACATCCCTAAAACACGAGTTATGTGAAATACATGACTCATGTTCACCATTCATTTCAACCATTTATCTATATCAAATTTGATCATTTGTTTATCATCATTAATACACATAACTTCTTAAGTCAAATGCTCAAACTAATTCACACTATCCTCATAATATCTCTAGATAAAGAAAATTATCCTTAATTATTTGGGACATGTTTGAATTAGGTGGACAGGGTTGTTGGCATGATTTTGTCCACTTAGAGCATCCACATCCATTCCAAATAACATTTTGTTTCAAAATGTATAATTATTCTTTTGGTTATTCTTACACATTTCATAAGGTCAACTAAGGGAATTTTTTTTTTAAATAAATTCTATAAATATGATTCAAATTTCAATCATTATCCCCACCTTGTTTTCACTTGGTCCATAGATTACACACTATTTCACATTGATAATTTCTTGCCTATTCCTTTCAAATTCAGGATCACTCACAAGGAACAACCATAAGCCAAATCTAAAGCATCTCAAAGCAAGTCAAGATATACCATCATAAAGGATTAAATTCATATTTTTAATTGTATAAACATAATCAAGGAACACAAGTACATAAAAAATATAAGTGGGATAAATACATGGGATTGATTACCATCCATGGAGCATTAGATATGTATGTAATCATCAATCATCAAGGGGATGATTGAGGTCATTACAATCCTCTCTATATTTTGTAGGTTTAAGGATTTCAAGATTATTGTAGGGTTTAAAATAAAAAATAATGAAAACAAATATATTAATATAGTTTAATATGAATTTTAATATTTCATCCTTTTCTATAGATAGGCACAAGAGTAAAAATAGTCAAATTTTTTACACAGTCAAGAAAAGATGTCCATAATAAATGAACTAGAATGGTGCGCACTACTTCTAGGATATAATGGTTTTATCTAGGAATATTCTTATATTATCCTTTTAATCTCTCATTATCAAACTTATTTTTCTTACTTTTCTTATCCATCATTAGTCACAATCAATAGATATAATTTTGTAATTAAGAGACATGAATGGTTTGTGTTACTATCTAGATACCATAGACTTGTATATAAATAATTTCACAGTATTTTCTTGATCCTGATCATGTTAAGTCATGTATTTTTTAAATTTTCACTTTCAAAATTTTGAAATAGTTGATATAGATTCCAATTTGATTTAAGTATATTTATTCTTAGTGTTCTCTAAAAATGACATTTTTCTATATTTATAAATTTTTAAATCTATATTTTCTTATAAATCTAAAGTTTGGTTTTTTGGAGGGACCCTTACATTTCACATGGATTAATAAAGAGGCCTCAAAGTGGATAAAGTGGGTGAATTTTTTAAAATGTCTTGGTTGTATCCATCCCCACTCGAGTTCAAATCTTGATAGCATGTTAGGCTATTGTGGCTGATAGAGATGTTTATGGGGATTTTTATGGTAGTGGTGATGTATGTGGATCATGTGGTGGCTATGATGATGTCTATCAAGTCATTTTTGGTTGTTTTTATGGTTGTAAGGGAGATCTAGGTCTCCTATTTACATCCTAGACTAGTTTATAGCCCTAGAAAAAAATGTTTTAGTTTTTATATCTAAGTTTTGAAAAAGTGTTCACCAATAATAAAAAACAAAAAGGCCTCAAAATCCTAGACATAGATATAATAGAACTAAGGAAGATCAAAAATTTGTTGATCTACAACCACTCAACAATAAATAAAATATATTAAAGATATAACAAAAAATATACAAACAAAAAAGACATAATTGTTACAAAAACTAAACAACAAACCTATCCATGGCCACATTCCATTCCTCAATAATTTTAGTGAGAGTATCTCAATTTATTCTAGACTAGTTACCTCCACATAATAATACTTTCTTCAGTCCTATACTTTTATTCTCTTTCTTTTTCTTAGACTATTTTAATCCTCTTTCATCATTTTAACCACTTCTTTAAGCATGTTGATGTTAGAAACAATTTTTAACAATCATACTACTAAAATTAACAACATTAAAAATTTAATCCTTGATATTTAGCTTCTATTTTTTATTTTATCATCCATTTGCATTATTTTACAAAATACTTCCTCCATGTGCCTTTTGTTCTTGGTATTGGTGACCTAACTAGTGATCCCATTGAATTTCATATGTATTTCTTTGATAGAGTCCTTAATACCCTCATTCTCCTTCATAATCCACTTTAAAATTATCATATGAAGGTAAAAATGATTCATGAGAGAGATGATCTTATACAAATTAACAACATCTATGATCTCAAAGGTTATATTCTTGATTTTGATATCAATCTTCCCCTGAGTGATATTTTCTTTATTCAACTCTGCCTCCTTTACAATTTAATTGTGACTGTGAAAAATTTTCAAATATTCAATATCATTATTTTTGGGTTTTTATACTCACCATATTTGAAACAAAGGAATATGTATATGGCTCTTCCTTCCCAAAATTATACATAATAGAAATAGGTGATTTATCATCATGTCTAAGATTAAAAATATTCATAGCCATAACCTTTATAGTGATAGTATTATATATCTTAACCCCATCACCACCCTTTGAAAAATAAAATTTAGCAAAATTTTCCTTTTTAACATACTCCAAATTTTATATCTTGGGAAAGTTTAAAATAGATAAATAATTAGCATAATTTTATAACAAAATAATTAAAGCTTGATGGAGAGGGATAATTATCTTACTTTGTTTCAACTCAATAACCAAATTATCCAAAGACATAATCATGTATAAAGGAATGCTTTAATGTGTGTGTGTTGGGGGGGGGGGGCCGTGGGGGCGCTTGTGTGGTGGGGCGTATGGGGGGCAGGGGGTGGGGCCCGGGCATAGCATAATATGAGGTACATTACCCTATAATTTTGTTACAAGGTAGTTTTTTCTTACCTTGTTAAGAGAGGAAAAATGGTAAGCAGAAACTACATTATAACACCCTTCTAGTGTAATTTACCTCATATTATGTTATGCAACCTTATTCCAAGAGACTAGTAGTGAATCCACTAAAACTCTATTACCTATTCATTCTCTTCAAGTAACTTCTCCACATCATATTTTTTATACATTTTAGATTTGAATAATTTTAACCCCTCCATGATCATCCTAGTTACATGTGTTATTAGATCCTATGAAACCAGAATAGACAACCCATGCATGTCCACACTATAACCCTTATAAGATTTGGATAATTTAACATAAATATGTGAATAATATCTTGGAATTTTATCCTTGAAATTAATAATCACTCCTTGTAATATGTTTCATATTTTATATTTCTTATTTATAGTTTCAACATTGATTAGTTCAACCCTATAAAGGTCCCCCCTCCCCAATAATGGATTTATTACTAGAATCACTGTGAAATCCTTTCAACTGATAGATCCTTTCACCATATAACCCAACCCAATATTTATATATGATTTTTAATTGAAAAACAAAAAATACCATCACCTCATAATCATTAATTCTTCCTTGACTACCATCATTAACATTCATGAACTTAAGTTACCTTAAACCTATTTTGGAATAAATGCCAATTTACTCATAAAATTTACTTTGATCTTTGTTATGAATGGTGTTTGATTATATTAAGATTTCTCTTTCTTAATTTAATTCATATACATTTAAAAAATGAACCATGTGTAATAATTTCTAGTCTTGTAAAAAATAGAGACATCTCTAAAATATATATTTAACATGATTATATTCATAAACATGACCCAAAAAATTTAAAATAATAGATTGTAATTCAATTTTTTGACATAACTCATTTAATAATATCTTGATTATTGTACCACTTAACAAGGTTCTATATAAAGTCTCATTTGTTATAAAAAAAATAGTATGTTATTTGGTTTCCCTCTCTATAGGTATGCCTAATAGTGAACTCTAGGAAGGATTTAATAATTTTGATAGCATCCTCTAATATATTTTTTATAGTATAGCTTGGATCATGATTTTTATTAATGAAATTAATGATATTATAAGAGTCTCCTTCAATGATCAAATGAGTTATTCCAATATCTTTTACAATCTGAAACCCATATGGAGTTGTTAATGCATCAGCCATATGATTTGTTTCAATACCTAAATTCCCAGCATAAGCTAACATCATAGTTCCTCTCATATCTCTAATCATACCTTTCCCTCCTTATTTTCTAAGATTTATTTTAGAGGATTCATAAAAGTTGATTTTAACCCATCATGGAGATGGTATTATACATTTAACTTATATTATAGCTTATATCTTAGAATTTATGCCACTTCTTCCTTCATTTGATAGGTTCCAATTTAATGTAATATTAAAATTCCCTCATTTAAAATTGTACATGTCTTTAGTATTTATAAAATTATATTTCTCCCTCAAATGATCAATTATTATAAAATCCACAATCCTTTTGATTTTCTTCTTGTCATTGAAAAGTATTTGATTTATTTATTTTCAAAAACCCTTAAAGACATTAGGCATATCCATATACAAATGTTTTTTAAGTATTTTATTATTAAATTTGGAAATAAAGTATATACACATTTGTAAGATCATTAAAGGTTAAACCTAACCTACCTCTAACCTAGATAGAATGATACCCAAAACTATGAAATTTAAGGAACACTTTAACATCATATGAATGAACAATTCAACACTATTATCACACATAACACATCTATTGGGGATAGGAAGCCTTATTTTCATGAAATTATCAAGGTTAATAATTTTATTTTACACCAAAGTATAACAAAAAAAATTATCTTCAAAATCAAATATTTAATCTAGATTTTTTTTCATGGGAATCCATCATGAGTCTCCTTTAGATTTGTAGTATACACTAACTTAACACATTATTTCCATCAAAATAATATACCCATACCATCTCATCTTCCTATCTTGTTTTATTAATATGAACTCCCTTAAGATTTTCATATAGGTTGATAAGAGTTATGTTTTATTCTTGATTTGAGATATCAAAGGATAAAACCGTCCACACTCTACCTACATCACTATGTACAAAATAATCAACAACCCTTTCTCCATAATTCCTTCAAAGATAATTTTCAGATCTTATGTCAAGGATCTATATCATTAAATTTAGAGATTAGGATCCACATATAATCCAATAATAGTGCTTTTTCTCATAAATAAATCCTTGATTTACTACCTTTACACAAGAGCTTTGTACTATTGACTAAAATTCTCTATAATCAAGACCCCTTTAAAAGTGTATCAATGGATAGTACTCTTATATCCTCCCAAGTATCCAAGTTGTAGTTTAAATGGGGTTTTCAATTCATTTACTCTATTAGGTGATTATCTAGTTGTTCTAAGTTAGTTCTCAGCTTATTACAACTAGGTGAAAGTATAGAATAATCCTATAATGCTCAACATGTATCACCTAACTATGTTGACATCAATTCAAATAAGGTGCAAGCTTTATGTGCTCACCCAAAGTGTAGTAGAGAAAGAACTAGGGCCCGTGTTGGGATATTTGTGCCATGACACAACTCATTCTTCATAATACTTGGTCGTTACAATAACAGTGTTGGTAGATTCATCAGCATAAGCTGTTCTGGGTGGAGTATGACTATTTGTAAGCATAAGGCCTATTTGGGGAACTCATCTTGGTGATAGGGGTACAAGCCTATATTGGGTTGGTTCTAGGATCTCAAGAGCATAAGACTTTGTGCTACTAAGATAATCATCATTTAGGTGCTTTGATGGGGTAAGGGGATTAATTTATAACAAGTGTTCATGCTTAGGCTAACGCTCTTATCAAGGGCATCAAATCTTAGGTGTGTAACTTCTCCTATACATATGCTAATTTAAATTTTTTATATATGTCGTCACTTACACAGGGATGCCATTAATGGGCTTAATTTAAATCTTACTAGAACTTAGTATTCATATATTAAAAATAACCATTATAACTATTATAAACCTTGTATAATTAATTCACAATCAAAGAACATAATTTTAGCTACATAAGTTAGATCAATACTCATTTAATTATAACACCATTCTTTATTAAACAATATTCAAATAAATAGAGTACATATCAATAGAATAAATCCCATGCTTATCTAAAACTACTAACATTTGAGAGGCTCACAAGTGAGCTTGGACACTATAATATGGATCCTCAAACGTATCCATGCTATAACTTATGTGAATAGAATCCATAAATAGATATCTAGAGTTAATTTCATAGATATTTGATACCTTAATTCATGTCTCTATATTAATTGGATTGAACTTGGATTTATATCACTTAAGAGCATCTTCATTCTAGGGTGAAGGTCGTACATAGATTTATAAGCTAGAGCCTTGGTTGATCATTTCACTAGCTCCATCACCTTGTGCCATTGACATTATAGTCACCACATTTATCTTACTCAAGAAGATGCCCTAAAAGACTAGGCACCAGAAGCTTGCCTATTAGCTGGTGTTAAGTCTGCGATGAATCCTCCAATTGGCATAAAGGATGCCAAAATATTAATCATACCAAGTGATTGCCTCATACTGAGGTATCTACTGAGTTGGTATGAATCCATACTTAGAAAAATTAGGGGCCCAACATTACCCCATACAAAACTACTAGTCCATCCTTAGACTAGTATTTCAATGCTTTTGGCACATTGAACTCTAGTGTGTTCTCCTTCAATTTGGTGTTGAAGTCCTCAAAGCCCTTGAAGGTGAGCTTGAGTTCCTAAACAACATTGTCTATCTCCATGGAGGTGATGTTGAGAGAGATCACATCCATTTTATCCAATTCTTTCTAATAGGATTCAAGGATTGCCTTATCTTTTACCACTCCTCCATCTAAGATTTCTCCTTATTCATAAGCCTTGGTCTATAAGGCATGGAAGAGTGCTTCCAAGATTTATTCTTGGTCTTTTATCTAGGTGCTTAAGGCATTGACCTTCCCCATTATTTAGCTATACTTTTACTTATTTGAAGTTTACACCTATGCCATTAGCTACTCCTTTTACCCCTTAGCCTACTTGAGGCATGCATCTATGATTGATGCTTGGTTGGAGAAGCTATAAAATATGTAATTGGTTACATCTACACACTCTTAAAGTTGTGTGAAGAGGTCTTACACCTTCTTGAGATTTATATTTATCTCTTATTTTAGTGCAGCACATGGATCCTCCTCTTATTTTGGCACCAACTCTATCTTTAACCTTGGGAGTATCTACTCCACTAGCACGTATACTTTATCAACCTATAAAACATTTGAAGTGTGAATGTCATCCAAGAGGGATAGCTCGACTACCTCTACATGTTTAGCTAGTTACTACAATTTAAAATTTATGGCCTTTGTTTCCTCTTCTACATCTAGCATGATCTTATTCCATTTAGAGGCCTTAACATTATTGATGATGTTCTTCCATGATATTTTATATTTCATCTAGATGAGAGTATTTGATGACTTGACTAAGTTCATTAGGTGGCATTTATGAGAAGGCAATCGTGCCCTTCTCCCAATTTCTCTACACCTAGTATGGCCTTCTATGGCACCTAAAAATGAGGCTCATCTATATAACTATAAAAATCAAATGATTACTATTGGCATGTCCTAGTTGTGGTAGTTATAGGGGGAATGTACTTAAACATGTAGTAATCTTTGTCAATCTACCCCTTTTATGCCTTTTCTCTTAGGCTTGGTTTAACACCTTCTTCAGCGATGACCAATTCCATCTTCTCTTCATCATCTTCATCAGTGGTATCACTCTCTTTGGTGATTTATTTTGAGGTTCCTTCTTTCTCTAGTAGGGGTTCTTCCTCAGACTAGTCCCCTTTGTCCACTTCTTCTTCTGTAAAGCTAGTTTTGCCCTACTACTTATACTAGGTTTATTGGATGCTCTCTATTTATTATTTCAAGGAACCAACATCACCTTCTTTATCTCAAGATTCCCCTTCACTAATTTAGAATGCTTGTGGTATAACTTATTCTATAATTCTAGTGGGGGTACTAGGCACCTTTTTTGTTACTTCCTTTGTTGGTTTGGTGCTTGCGGTAACCTCTTTAATTTCCTTCTCTTTCTTGGTTGTTTTCCTCTTGGGCCTTCTTCTTTGTCTCAGCCTTCCTCTTCTTTGCTAATGTTAAGTCCTTTTCTTCTTTGGACTTTATTTCCTTGACCTTCATATTCTTAATTTCATCCTGGGTCATTTATTTCTTCATCATGGCATCCCTTCTCTCTTATAGAGCTAGTGCCATCAAGATTTATACCTCGCTCATCCCTAACTTCTTCTATGCTTCTCTCTTTTCTTCCTCAATCTATAGAGGCTATGTGGTGGGTTCTTTGGTTGAGGTGCTTTTTGGATTTTTTTTCTTCTCTAAGTGTAGTAGCAATGCCATTTTTGAGGGCATCCCAAACATATTTGGCACTAGGATATTCTTCTTTTGGTTTTTCTTAGATGATGTAAACTTTTGTCCCTACTTATTTTTCCTCCTCCTCCATCTATTTGCAAACTTGTGCTTATATTTCCTCACACACCTCTTACACCTCCATCTCTACCAAGGTTATTTTGGGCATTGCAACGAACCCCTTAGACTTCTTTTTTCTTCTCCCTTTTCTTAGGTGAATAAATCCCTAACATGAAGATCATGGACTTCTTCTTTGGTGCAGAGGGATTTACTTCATCATCAAAGGAAATCTTAAACTTGAGGCACTCTTGAATTTCTTCTAGTGTTTCTCCCTACTTTTTTTGGGGAGATTTTTTCTATGCTACTAGTGTCAATTTTCCTTCTTTATCAATCTAAAGAGGGAGGTCATCATCCTTCTTAGGTCACATGCCCTTATTTCTTGGCTTCATCTCATAATATAGCATATGGATGTGCCCAAGAATCACTTCTTTATGGATGGGATGGATGTTGATGTGATATGAGTCATCTTAATAATATTTGGTAGATTTACCTCCTAGGTGCATGTATTGGTGGTACAACCTACTTCTTTCAAAATTCATGACTTTCAATGGGATGTCTAGCTATTGCACATTAGTAATTCTACTTAGCACATCTTTGAAGTATTTGGTAGAAAACATGTAAGGGAGATTCAGCTAGCCTAGTTTGTTGTCATTTATGAGTGACAATCACATTACAAATAAGTGTTTTCTAATGACAAAGGTTATCAATCTAAACATGTTCTGAGGGATTTCCTTGAAGATGCACCATTCCATCTTGAACACCTCTATGTACTGTGTACCCACCATCACTCAATTTTTATACTTTTAGGAGAATATGGGGGGGGTGGGGTGGGGGGGGGGGGGGGTATGTGAAGCTTTGGTAATTTAGTATCAAGGATTCATTATAGACCAAGAAGACCAAAATTTTGTCTTCATCGCCATTAGGCATGTCAATTCCTCCATCATAATTAAAATCAACATCAACCCCCACATAAATTTCTATCACACTATATGACACTCAATCACACTCTTTATTATTTCTTCTATAATGAACTTATATATATTAAACTTGACCCCATGTGCCATGTGATGGGCTATGCATAAGTAAGCCTTAGTGATGTCCATCCATCGATCATCAAGGTAAAGTTTTAAAATTATGAGGAATGTTTTTTCCCTCATGCCTAGGTCCTTGATATCTTTTATAAGGAACATAAATCCTCCCTTTTATTACCTAAGGAGTTTCATGACCCTTTCAACTTTAGCATCATCCATCATCATCTATTGGATGCCTACACTATATTCTAGGAGCTTGGTGATTCTAATAATAAGGCTTTTTGACAACCACATGCACCTCCCTACAAAGTATAAGTGGTCTTCATGGATGTATGAGAGGAGGAACTACATGATTTCCTCTGACTTCCTAAAACATGGCAACTCATAGAGTTGAGTTATGTTGGTGGCCACCAGTCTATCCTAGATGGAGACATCAAATAATAACATGCCTACTTCAATATTTGGCCTCATATAAACCACCTAATATTGCACTAGATATTACATGTTGCTTGAGTTATGGTGTTTGTATTCTTTGATTCTATAGGTATGTACGAAATATGTCTAGTTCTCTCCTACCAACACTTTCATGGGAAACTAAATTTCCCAATATGACATCTTTAGAATCACCTCTAGATCAACCTTAGTGATGCTAAATCCTTCTATAAAATTCACTTTCTTATTTTAAGTGGTCATTTCTTCCACTCTCCACACCCAATTGGTGTCCTTTTGTATCTATGGTAAACTAGAACTCATATGTTTCTTCCCCATCCTAAATTAGCTAGTGTTTAAGCATAGTATATTAAACTTGTCAAATCCTATAATGTTTATTGGCACTCCTCATAGTCACAAGATATGTGACAATGACTTCAACTCTCAAGCTTCACTTACTATTAATGGTGGCCTTGATATCACTCTAATTTTTTTATATCTAGTTTTTGCATATTTTATGCCCCATAATTCTCTATGCTAGTCATAAAAGGAACACAATTCTTTTCTCTATTCAATAATTCTCTTTTACATCAATGGGTGATCAAGGTTTCAATCTAGTAGTATTTGTTTGCTTTAGCTCTAGTTCAGCTCTGGTTCTATTCTCTACATTTTGGGTAAAAATTAACTTAAGGTTTATAACCTACACTAGTCAGGCTTTTGTTGTTTTATACCCCTAATTTATCTACATTCTTAATTATAGGTGATTAATGGTGTGACAATGCCTAGATTTCTTGGAATTCACAAAACCCATAAAATCTATGAAAATCCACTACCACCTATGAATTCATTATGCATTATTATTCCTCCATCATCACCTTAATAAATTCTCTTAATAGTATTTTTGGTGAATTAACATGTATTTCAAAAAGTCACTTCCCACCTCACTTTTCATGGATACCAACTTACCCAAATGATCTTCTTCCTATGATTTGTTCACTTGGCATGACCTTCACCTTTCTTATGGTAAGCTATGTGTAACACTTCACATTTTCATGGTTTATCCTCTAAGGTTCCATCTACTCTTCCTACTATGCTTTCATTTCAAGTGTGCTTTCCTATCTTGGTCAATTTCTCTACACTTTTGTCTCTTACCTTGGCTTATCCTGCCCTATAAAAATTCCTTGCAGTGGTCCTCCAACATTTCATGATGTAAGTGTCTTTCATAATTATCATGTTGTGTACCTCTCTTTCATCATATGTTCACTAACATCCTATGCACCTCTTTTCATCACTTAGTACTCAAACTTGTGCAACTTTGGCAAACTCCATGAACCTAGAAACTTATTCACTCTACAAGAAAAAACAATCACAAAATAAAAGTAAATGTTTGGCTTATGCCAAATATCATTCAAGTTACCACAATAGAACTAAATTATGACTGGGAAGTCAGTGTCTGATGGCACAAGTTCCATCTTATTTCCTATACCACTTCAATCTATTTTCATTGAAATGCTTACGAAGCATTGTTATCACTATGGATTGCACCCTATTTGAATATGTGAAAAGCACACCTTCTCTCTAGCTAATACAATCAGATATTATTAGAGTATGGGTGACTCTAAAATGAGAATAACCTCTAGAGAGGGCTGGTTCCCTTAATATCTATAACTAAAACTAATCTACTTTTGATATTTTGTGATGAAAAGGGAGAAGGAAACTTAAATGAGAAATCCTATCTAATAGGTTGATGCACCTAAATGATTGGTATTCTCTAAAATCTTTCTAAAACTTAGACACACATATGAATCTAAAATAAAAATCTTCATTCAATCCTCAACATTAGTGTTTCAAAAGAAGGCTTGAAATAAGTTTGCAAATCAAATTCAAATCCTAGCTCTTCCAGTGACCTATAGAGGACGATATTTTCATAGTAGGTGTGGAAAGGACCTACAATAGGGTAAGTATATTCCACTTGTATGGTAGTACATAGTCAAATTACACTCTATTTTTATCCAAAACCATATGAAAATATATATTCTTTTATTTGATAAAATGGTGTCAATTATAATTTCTTTTTTGCCTTCCAAAATTAATGAAAAATGGCTTAAAAAATACTATATATATCATTAGATGTAACTTTTATATATATATATATATATATATATATATATATATATATATATATATATACACATATACATACATATATATATACATATATATATATATATATATACACACATATATATATATATATACATATATATATATATACATACATATATATATATATATACATATATATATATACATACATATATATATATATATATACATACATATATATATATATACATAGATATATATATATATACATACATATATATACATATATCTATATATACATAAATATATGTATATATATACATATATATATATATATATAGTTACATCCAATGTGGTATTTATTTGAAAGAAGGATTAGTCTTGGTTAGTTAATCCAAGACTAACCTTTTTTATAATATTAAAACAATTCCTTAAAATATACTCAAACTCCATAAAATATGCATGGTCTTCAATCCTAACGTAGAAAGGAGGTGGTGAGCCCATGTTGACAAGTCAATCTCCCTTTGCATGAAATGCTATGACAAATCTTGGATGATTTAAATATACTTGAGGTTGATTTTTAAGTGTTTGAAAGTCTTGAATGAGATGTTAACCAAGGATAGGTGCATGACTTATCAACTAGTCAACCAAAGTGCAAGACTAGTCAACTCCAAATAACCTTCACTTACATGAAATGGAATATTTAAAGCTCAAAATGTGCATGAAACTAAAATATAATATCAAATATGTATCATGTAATCTCTTTATATATCCATTCAATGTCAAACTCAAACTTGACCATTTGACCAATTAGGCCTATTAGGCCAAAATGGCCTAAAAGCCTATCTGAGCACTTAAAACTCCATAAGACCTACACAAGACACCATGAAACCTTAAAAAAAGGATACCAAACCTAGAACAACTTTTCTCGTCACAAGATATGTGATTTTGATGAGAAAACTCTCACCATTCAGTCAACAGGGTTGAATAGGCCCATTTTGCCCCAATTTTCTACAAATTGGCCATTTTGATCAAGTTATTAGGGGATTTTACAAGATTATTTCTGATCAAATTAATATTTTAGGATGAATAAAAAGTCTCAATATTCAATATCCATTGATTAGATTTCATTAAACTACCTTGTACTTCATTTTACATGCTTTTTCTATTAAAAACATGATTTTTGCCCTCATCTATATAGCTCCATGCATAAAAATGGAATTTATGGAATACTCTCTAAATTCACTTAATGTTTTAAAAAAAATTAGGTTTATCCATCATGATTTGAAGTCAATAGCATCAACCTTTTGTAAAATTGTTTTTTTGAGTGTTTGGGAGGGTTTTGAAACTAAATCTTCAAAATTATGATTCATGAAGTAAAGACCTCCAAATCCCAAAATATTTCCATTGATATGTATCATACTGACCCCCATAAAATCCCTAAAAATATTGGATTACCATTCAAAATATATGAAAAGTTACAACATGGAGGAAGTTTACCTGTAGGGTTTTACTTGCATTTTGGGCTAACTATGCTCTTAATGATTGTTCATAAAGCACAAGCCCTCAACTAATATAAATTTTTCATGAATTATAACTACATAGGTGTCCTCAAAACATACTAAGAGTTTCCATCCAAACTCCTCACGTGGTAAAATATACGAGCTTCTAAAAAAGAGGCTTGGAAGGATGTCTAGAACTACAAAAAGTGAAAAACTTAATCAATATGAAAAAACATAATTATGGGGTATTTACCATGATATCAAAATACTCTAAAATTCCCCTTTTCTTGAAAATTCCAAAAATGTCTTTTTGGCCTATATGATTGTATGCTTGAAAAATATTATATGAGCATGGTTTGCATATAATTTGGAATTTTTGAACTATTTAAAGGTCTTATTGAGATTTAAAAACATCATCCAATGATTTTCAAACTTTTACCTAGAGTTGGAAACCTTTATGGCACTCTAGAACACTGCTTGCTCTAATCGTGATCTCCAAAAGACATACTAATGACTATGACAAAATAGAAAGCACTTCCATTCATCTAATGGAAATGAAACTTTGTTAAAATATTATTCAATTCATGATGGCATTTTGTACAATTTTTTTTGTCCAAATCCCACCTGGATCTCCTAGAAACCTTAATTTTCTTCAAAATTAATCCCCTGTGCATGGATTGTGTGCATATTTGAGTAAACTTTGGTGTTTTTGAAGGTGATTTCATGAGTCTAGGACGTTTTTAAGGTAAAATCATCCTTAATTATCTTGATATTCCTTTTCAATATTTTTCAAACATACTATACCCCTATTTCAAGCATGTCAAGATCTCCAACAAAGTAATTAGGCTTCCATACTGACATATTTCATACAATAGGTCTATGCCATCACCCTTGATCTATATCTAATGATGTCCTTATGACCCTGAACCATGAATTTATAATTTCACCTTTATCTACATCTACTTCTTGGAAATCATTACTATTTCATTAACATAATGTCTTTAGACAAGAAACCCTTTAGTAGGTCACTGTGTTTTATTGATTGATGGTTGTAAGTCATCATTATGACCTTCCAAACCCTTATGAATCTTAAATTCTTGATTTATTCATGTATTATGATGCTAGTCTCCATTTTTATTTGTTCTTTGATGCTTAAACTGGCTTCTTTTTCATGGAAAAGTCCTCCCTTTTTCAAAGAAGGCCATCACACAATTAGAAATAGGCTTGTAAGGTACTTGTATTAGGGTAAACCTGACTGTAGCCATCTTTGAGAGTGAATTTCAGTGTGTTTTGGCCCTATCTTTCTCACCTCTCACTAATGGTTACTTCTATGCCTTCTCATTATAAGATACCTAGATACCACAATGCTCCTAGAAGCTTTTACCACCATAGAGATATGGTTGTAAGTGTACCTACAAGTTTATATGACTATAGGCTGTGGTATGAATATTTCACTAGCATGGTTTGACTTGATGGAGCCTACCCTCATTAATATCTTTGATAATGATCATATTATCAAAATTAAGCATGTCTTTGTTAATCCAAATTCACCTCTTGAAACCCTTTGAAATTCCATTCATATGCAACTAGGCCTCTCTACAATGCACAAGCCTATAGGTACCTTTTAATGATAGAGTTTGGTGTTGGACTATTTTTTATATCCCTAAATATCTTCTTCCATGTATGTGCCTTAGGTTTTATGTTATGATGTTTTCTTGAGAGGTATAGATGACCTAGCTCCCTCCATTTCAAGTAAATACACCTATAAGCCTTATCACTACTCCTTAGCATGAAGGCTGGCTGTAGGCTACATCTGATGCTACTTTTAACTATTCCTAGTTTAATAAACCTCCAATAGCCCTTGATAACTCCTCATGTCAATTCAAAACTTCAAATAACCTCTTAATGGCATTCATTCCTCAAAATCCAATCTTTTCCCTATGATCACAAACCCTTCTTGAGTACTTCACTATGTTTTCCACTTATTAGCCCTTGTATGGATAGAGACAAGGAGAATTTAGGGCCTAGATAGTGTGAGCATGATAATATGTCCACTTGAGTCCTTAGGTATATTATTCTTTTGTATGTCACATCTCTTATCTCTTCCCATGACATCTCCCTAGTCTCTCAACCTCTTTGTTAGGTCTCTTAGGTCATAACCCTACTTGGAAAAAAGTTCCATTTAGAGGGTTGATTGTAGGCACTTAGGGACTACCTGAAGGTGAGCTTTCCAAATAAGCCTATATTTCATGCTTGAAGATACTAAACTTACCTTTAAAAGCCTTAAAATCATGATATTAAGCTATAAACAAACATAGGACCTTTGTTAAATCCATTTCATTGACCCCACACTCTAAGCATGATGGCATTTTACCTTTTATAGGGTTGTAGGTGCTCATATTGGTGTCAAGGGGTCCAAATTGAAGGTCTAATTTACCCTCCTTAGATATGAGGTGGATTCCTTCTCACACCATGGATGTTTCCTTCCACTATACCTTGAGGAAGGTCTCTCCCTTTAAAAAACTCATTGAACCTTATAGCCATAGTTTATTGAGATATTTCTTATTATAGGACTCCTTTTGACTGTGTTTTGAGTTTGGTGCTTTGACTAGCTCGCATCTTCCTTTATTCTTGTAATAACCTTTATCAACCTTTTCCTTCCTTAATGGTGAAAATATTGAGGGGGATATGTGGTTTTAGGGTGATAGGAGTGGAAATATGATGATAGCATATGATGGAGGGTGGAAACACAATGGAAAAAGGTAGAGCATGGTAGAGGTATGAGGTGGATGAGATGAAGGTAAAAGAAGCATGGAGAAGCATGAAAAAGGCCAAAATGAGGAGATATATGAAAACATGGGAACAAAAACATCACACCACATGAATTTGGATACCCTTAGAGGAGTGTAAGGAGATGAATTTGAAACATGGATTTCTCCAAAAACCTTAAAATTTGAAAAAATCCCTTAATTTATGTTAAACTAGCTCTTTTGAGACACCTTGAGAGTATGGATATGGCCAAAATAGTTTATCCTTGGAGTATTTCCTTGAGAAAATAATTAAAAACATGGAAAACATGATAGAAACCCTATAACATGAATTTAATGAACACTTGAAGTTACCATCTCCTTCCATGACCGTATAACCTTCCTTGCAAGCATGCCAATACTGTAGATTGATTGGTTGAATTTGTGAGCTCTATTTGACCATAAATTTCATGAATAATATTTTAAGGAGATTATGGAGAGGTATAATAATTTCCCAAGATTCTGTAACTATTTTATTTTCCTTGAAACTCATCCTTGGTGAGGAGAAAATGGAGAAAACTGGTTGCATGGTAGTATAAATTGACCTGTCTTCAACTAGATGGTTCATGAGCCTAGATAATCCAATTGAAAATCATCTTGTACCATCAATAATCCCTCTGATTCTACTTTCTTCACCCTAAATTTTAGACCTATACCCTTCCTCAGTAGTTTGTACCACTCTCAAACCTGTAGGTAGGTCTCTTTGTGCCAAAAAGTAGGGTGTCAAGATAAGGCTGGTTTATGGCCTATATGGTCATGAATTGTCATGTAATTTGTCATGAAGCTTAGATATGCCCTTATGAATATTTAACCTACTCTTTATTGTATACAAACCATATGAATTCCATACTTTTACTTACAAATGAGAGAAAAAGTCTTTTTTTCCTTTTAAAGCCAAATTAAGATCCCACTACTTGGAAACGAAGATTTGAGAAACATTACATGACAATCATGCAAACATACACTTTTCCAACCCATTTTGTTGTTTTAAGCATGGAAATTGGCATGTGTGGGGTGATTTGGACCCTTTTTAGTCTTAATTATCATATTAAATGACTTTTTCATAACTTGAAATTTTAGACATAGGATAAAATTTGGATATGATTAAAGATGAATTGGAAAATTTAATGACCTTTTAAACCACAATTTTAAATTTTTTTATCAAAAAAATTGCATTTTAGCCTAAAAATAAATGGTTTAACTAGCTACAAAGGGATATTGACCAAATTTAGGAAAGTGTTGAATGATAGGGGTAGTAATTTAGCCTTAACAGGTCAAATTACTAACAAACATTTCACCTGACAACATGTTCAACTTGCATGAAAAAATTTCCAACATGTGATGGATAAAATATGGACCCATCCACTTAATTTTTATCTTTCTTAAGTGTTTGAGGTACTTGGAGTCATAATGCAAGACTAATGCTCCTTTAGTTAGTACCTTACACTTAATATGTTTATCATTCCATAACTTTTGGCATGCCTTCTCTATATGTTAGATCCACCTTGCTTAGGCATGTACCTCATCTAAATGCTCTAAGTCTTCCAAACTCACATTAACTGATTCTTGATCATCTAATTGACTAGTACATGTAATGTTTAATGATGTCATAGAAAACTTCATTAGTAAAATTACCTTAGTGTTAAACACTAGTTGAAATGGTGTAGCTTTGATCAGGCACTTATAGGTTGTGCAATATTATTATAGTATTGATTACACTCGATCATCCCAATATTTACAAAAAATATCACATATCTTCATGAGTCACATCCCCAAGATCTTATTGAATTCTTTAATAGTGTCATTGGCTTGTGAATGATAATGTGTTATCTTATGGTGCCCACCATGTATTCTATCAGCATAATTTGCATATTTTCATTGATGAAGTGTGTGCCTCTATCACTATTAAAACTAAGTGGGCACCCATAGTTAATTATAATGTTATCCCATAAGAGCCTTGCATTCATGGTAGTCATGTAGTTTTTGGTTGGCACTACCTTGACCTACTTGGTGAAATAGTCAGTGGTCACCAGAATATATCTTACACTTATGCACCTTACTATAGGAGTAATTGGCCTAACAAAATCAATGGACCATTTCTCAAATGGTTCTTAGGAAATAATGGGTATGAGAGGAATCTTATCCTGGTGGTTGGGTTTCCCTATGTGATAGCATATGTCATATTCCTTGGTGTAATATTTTGCATCCTGAAATAGACTTGGCCACCACAATCCTAATTATGATACCTTTCATTTTATTACATTTCCAGTGCAATGGCCTCCTGATATTCCCTCATGCACATCATATAAAATATATTCCTTTTCATATTTTAAGATACATCGATGTAGGACTTCATCTCAACCTAGTTTGTATAGTTCCCACTGATAAGTTGAAAAGGGGTAGTATAAACTACAAGTTATTTCTTCTCTTTGGTTACCATTATATGGGGCACAAATATAAATGTTATAAAGGTTATTATCTCCACTAAGTCCTCAAGGGTTCACTACACTCTATAGAGTTTTTCATCTAGCATGGCATACTCAATAGGCACTATCGCATTGCTAGATTTGATATGGGACAAATGGTTTGGACCCAAGTTCTATTTTATAGGCTTACTAATAACTGAGAACTAGAATTCTTGAAATAGAACTCTCCATCTACAAATGTTCCCATGAATAATGGGCTTATTCATGAGGTACTTAAGCACTTCATTGTCTATGAAGAAGATGAATGGTGTCACCAACAATTATTGCCTAAATTTTTATAGGGCATAGACCATAGCCAGTGATTCATGCTCGTTTGTTGTATAGTTCTACTTTGCTTGGGTCAAATTTATACTTGTGAAGGAGATGGGGTGATCCATTTTGACTTTGTTGGGTTGTACTAGAATGGTGATAATTATAGAACTATATGACTCAACATAGATGTGGAATGGGGTCATTTAGTCAATAAAATATAGAATAGGCACATTAGCCAACTTGAGTTTTAGAGTTTCAAATGAATACTCTTGGTAATTGCCCTAATAGAATGAGCCATCCTTGTGTAAAATATCCTCTAATAGTATAACAATATTTTCATAGCTCCTTATAAAATTTATATAATGGCCATAATGGCCAAGAAAGGAATGAACATCTTTCTATGTGGAAGGTGTCTAGAGCTATAGAATAATAGTAATCTTCATGGGATCAATAAGCAGACCATCTTTGTAGATGTTGTGCCCAATCAAGGTGCTAAAAGGTGTCATGAAGATGTAATTATTAAGGTTTAAAGATATATGTAACTATTTGTACCTCTCAAACATGAGGCATAAGTTGTTATAATGGTCTCTCATGAGCCCAAACACAATCCAATCATCAAGGTACACCTAAAGAAACTTATGAAAAGAATACTTAAATGCAATGATGACCACTTTGAACAACATGATGGGTGAATTATTGAGCCCAAAGGGCATCATGTTATAGGAAAAATGACCCCATTCTATCACAAAGGTTGTTTTAGGCATATCCTCCTCTTCAATTTTGACTTGATGGTATCCATAGAAAGCATCAGTGAAAGTATAGATTTCATAGCTTGTGACTCCATCCAAGACTTCATCAGTGAATGGAGTCAATAAGGGGTCAATGACACAAGTATAATTTAACAATTAGAAATATATACAAATATGGATTCACCCATCCTTATAAATGCTAATAACCATGGGGCTACCCACTCTAACTCTTACACCAAATAGATCACTTATATGGCTAGCATACCATCAATCTCCAATTTAACCCTAACACAAAGCTTGGGATTAATTTTGTAGGGGTGTTTATTGATAGGTCACACACTATCTACCATATCTATGTTCATTTTCCTAAGGTATGGGTGGTTGCTCTTCATGTCTTGATAATTATGTATTAAAACATTAAAACTCCTTCAAGAGATTTGAAATTTGTGATAGCTCCATATCACACCAATATACACCCAAAGTAGCCACCTTTGGTTCCACTTCTATCCAAATATCAACTTGGGTGGTCTTGAGTAGTATACGATAGGTTTTGTTCCTCTCCTGATGTGTATCATCAACTTGCTTACTCCCCTCAGTTGTTTTAATGTGGAAATGAGTAGGGTCTTCTTCATCAAGGGTGATATCATCCACTTGGTGCTCAAGCTTCCTTTTTCCTATCAAGGACATCCAATTACATGATTTCCATATATCAATATATTCATCACTCAAGTCACTACTGAGTACCTACTCCTCAAAAAAAATTGGGAGCACTAATCCTTTCTCCCCAAACATATCTTATAGGCACTCCTCTAAGATTACAGTGTCCTCAAACACTACCCTCTGAATTACTTGTAATGGCTCGATCAATTATAGATAATGTAAGGAAAAGGAGAAGGTGTGTACAAACTTCTCCTTTAGGACATCCTAACTATCTCATGGCATGTTTTTTTGACAACATACCAAGCTCATGCCCACATATTTAAGGTTATGTATAAGGTATGCACCCATAGGTTCCTCAAGGTATTTACACCACAGTCTATCCATGTCTCTTCATATAAGCATTGTGCACTATTGAGTCTAAATCACCAGAGTATATAGAAATTTCCAAGTCCTCATTGAATTTTTTGAATATGGTGCATATGGTTGCTTTTACATCTTTCCAAGTTGGTAAGCTAGGTCTCTATGCTACCCACCAATGAGTAGTAGTGCTTCTCAAAGTATACACCAATGAGCCCATCCTATCTACCTCCTTTAGGATGCACGACTCAAGGTTATGGATGTATTATTCCATAAGATTGCTACCCTCATATCTCAAGAGCATGTAAAGTTTACCTTTGTTAAATAAAAATTCTCTCTTCCCCTTCTTTCTATGACAAGAGACCCATCTCTTTGAAGTGCAATCGATCTGGACCCATCCAATCCTCATAGGTTTTGGCACCTTCATATTCACTAAGTGGCACCTCTAACTAGTTATCTCATAAGATTATTTGTACCATCAATAAAAAGTAATGTCATTGGTATCCAAGGTTGACTATCCATCTTCTAAATAAATCACTCATTGATCATTGGGGTTGAGATTATATATGCCTTATGTCATAATGTTGTAGATATGGTTGATCTCATCCTCTAGATTAACACTTTATACAAAGGGGGTCCTTGGTCACTTAAGAGGGGGATCACTACCCTCACCTTGCCATTTTCAAAGGTCATATAGCACTTCTTAAAGTGTTTATCAAAATTATTCATGTAACACTATGGCCTTCCTAAGAGTACTAGATAATTATCTTGTTTAACTAACTTGATTACCTTGAAGTCAGCATAGAACTCAACACCCATGATATCTATAATGGCACTTTTTAGAATCCTGATTGGTTGTGTCTTGGATCTATTGGCCATCAAAATTACATGAGGGGAAGGACTCAAAGCTAGCCTACCCATCTTATTCCATGCATTCTTTGTCAATATATTGACCTTGGAACCTGTGTCAATACGGACCTTGTATATAGATCATCCATCAATGGTGGCATTCACTAAGAGTTATTGATCATACTCTATATTTTGGGTATGTCTGACTTCTCTCCCCCTTTCCATGCATGGTGTAACAACTTTAATTAGATTCTATCATGCATGCCCTACAAGAAAGCTATTTAATAGGGGTATCATCCCATCTATTTTAGGATACACAAGATCTCTATTATCTCTTATACCATAGCCTCTTGACCATCTTACTTCTTGCAAGAGGTGCTAGCTTATGCCTCTAGGTCTTGTGCTAGTTGGATCTCTCCTTGTAGGTTTTTAATCACACTCATAGCCTACTAAAATACATATTTTTAGTGCATAGGGTCTTAATAAGGTATGAATTTGGGTTTAGGCTAGGTTATATGCTTAGTGTAACTCTATTTCCCATATTCCAAGCATAACTTTGGTATTGGCATAACTAGAGACTGAGTGGTGAGTCCACTATGAGTAGTTTCATGTACTTTGATTGGATCCATATAGGTCAAGTGTGCCTTCAGAGTCCACTTCTCTACTTTAGGATCATACCTAATCTTTTATTTTCCCTTGTCTGTGTTAGGCTAGTCTTGGGTTAATTTTTTGTATAAGTTGGGTAATTCTTGGACCTTATGTGTTCCTTGACAATATATACATGTTCGATGTGTGGGGTATTCATGTTGATATTTCCTGGTCAATATGCACTTGTAACATGATTTTTGTGGGAATATTCATTCATTACATCCTCTACCTTACCCTTGGTGCCTTTTTGCATTCTATATCCTACATTATGTTGGCCATAGCCTTCAATGCCTTGATTAGCTTACCCCCTGATTGCTATAGTGGCCTATCATGTACCTCATTACATATTCTCATGCATATCACTAATCACTCAATAGTTAGTTATGGTATGAGTGTAAGCATTATAGAATTGATAATAAATGGTTGTGTTAACTTGATTGGCACATTGCAATAAAGGGTAATTGTAAACATCATGTTTTTAATGATAAACTTCATATTATTGAAGCAATGTTTTGAGGGTAGTTGTTCCTATTATAGCCTTCCATTTCATAATCAGTGAACCATAGCCCACTTCAATCATTTTGTGATGAACTAATGGTAAGTTTTTAGAGTTTTCTAGACATGGATGCAATCTACACCTCCATGAATGGGTTGATTCCAATGTTGATGCTTCTAACTTCCTTGACTCTAAGCATGGATTCAATCATTTCATGAGGGTCTATGAATTTATTTATGGAAAGAGATCTTTTGAATGGTATTAACAACCCTCCAAACAACTATTATGCATTCTAAGAGGGAAAATATCATAATAAAGCTTAGAAAGAAGAGTTTTGAATATGACATTGTACATGCACATGCTCTCTGATAGTCCTTAGTTAATTTCCTTAAGCATGGTGATGCTCTTCTATTCAAACTTGGGTATATAAAATTATTTTAAGAATATTTCCTTCAAAGTGTCATAATCAACCATAATATAGTTATGATAAAATTTCTTATACCAATTATGGGCATAATCAAGTAGAGTTATTGTGAACTAGGTTGCTTTATACTCAGATTAGGTTATACCATGAGCATGCCATTATAGTTCACATTTTATCACATGTTCTATAACATTATCTATGCCATGATACTTTAGAAAGTGTATGGCCATCTCATAGTAAATTTACTATCAGGGTGCTAGCATTCGAGGTGTTTGTCCCTTGGTATTTGTCTTGGTGGTGGTCCTTCAATGCTTATAGTCATTAGGTTAGGCATTGGTCTTGTTATTTATAGTTATAATGATGATGGTGTTGTAATACTAAATCATGGTGCCAAGACACTTCTTATGGGTTATTCTCTAGTTTGTATAGATAACATTAACTGAACTGGAATGCTTATGCTTACATTTTATGTTATCAATCTAATGCCCAAATATCTAGAGGTATCCTCACTTAATTATTCATAAGGAATAACTTGTTTAATCACAAAATTATAGTCCAAGTCTATAAAATGGTCAAATTTATTGTACACAATAGGGTCATTTATCAATCTTCTTTCTTCTTGTGGGAGGTCCAATGCATGAGCTAGAGTTATAGGTTCAAAGGGGGTAGGTGCTTTTGACATATATTCAATGGTTAAATTTTATAGGGATCCAGTGTATTGTTCACCTATCAAAATTTGAGATTGATTTATGGCTTCATTATTCTTATCTTTGTACTAATAAAATTCAAGAGATCCTTCCCCATGCCCTTCCCACTCACTATGGGTCCTCTTAGCACTTCTAGGTTCTAGATCTTCCATCATCCTACACCTTCTCTTGTTATAAGTCTATCACCTTAGCTCTTAAGTGTCAATATCTTCTACACATCCCCTTCTTCCCCATTATGTTTTACCTACATGTCCATTTCTTCCCCATTATGTTTTACCTACACGTCCCCTTCTTCCCCATTGTATTTCACCTACACATCCCTTTCTTCCCGATTGTGTTTCTCATATGTGAAAGGACTTTATCCTTCCATTCTCATGGTTTTAAATATATAATCCACCATTAATTTATTAATATCTACACCCTCTTTCATAAACATGCCTCTAATTTTGTGCAATAATTTATTGTATGCTTCTTTAAGGTAGTAGTATGTCAATAATTTAAACTCAAGCATGTAACTATTCATCACCCCTTCATCCACTCAAGGTACTATCTGTAGCTTCATCTTTTGTGGGTCATATAAGTATCCAACCATTGATACACATGTTTAGGTAGCTCATAAAATAATACCTCATATAGAGCATCATATAGGTTATTTTGGACCCACTTCCTTAGCTTTTTTTATTTACAATATGGATGCTTTAACACAAAGCTATCTTCCACCTATTGCAACGAATGCTCTATGTTCTTGAGGGAGAGTCAGATCATTATTATATTACACCATTATAGCAACAAATTTTAACATGGATCTTGACAATGAAACCAAAATGTTATATTTTAAGTGGGGTTTTCAATTAATTTACTCTATCAAGTACTTATTTAGTTATTCAAAGCTAGCTTTCAGCTTGTTATAACTAGGCATAAGTATAGAATAATCCTACAACACTCAACATTTATCATTAAACTATGCCAATATTAATTCACATAAGGGAAAATACTTATATGATCACTCAAAGCATAGCAGAGAAATAATCAAGGCTCATGTTGGGATAGTTGTGTCATGGCACAACTCATTCTTTATAAGACTTGGTCATTATAATAACATTGACAGGTTCACCACTGCAAGCCATTCTAGGTGGAGTTTGACTATCTATAGGTGCACAACCTATTTAGGGAACACATCTTAGTCATAAGGGTGAAATCCTATATTGGGTTGGTTCTAGGATCTCAAGGGTGAAAGCCTTTGTTTTACTAATCTAAGCATCATTCAAGTGCTTTGATGGGGCAAGGGTTCATGCTTAGGCTAGTGTTCTTGATAAGGGCATCAAAGTTTGGGTGCATGACTTCTCCTATACTTAGGATAATTCAAAGTTTATACACATGTCATCACTTACACAAGGATGCCATTAATGGGCTGAACTGAAAGCTTGTTGAAACTTAGTGTTCATATATTAAAACTAACCATTATAGCTATTATAAACCTTATGTAATCAATTCACAATCAAAGAACATAACTATAAATACATATTCCTGATCAATACTCATTAATAATAACATAATTATTCATTAAATAATATTCAAATAAATAAAATACATATCAATGGAATAGAGCCCATGCTTATCTAAAACTATTAACATCCTAGAGGCTCACATGCTAGCTTGGGCACTACAATATGGATTATCAAAGGTATCCATGCTAAAACTTATAAAAATGGTGTCCATAAATATATATCTAGATTTAATTAGACAAATGTTTGATACCTCAATTCACATCTCTCCGCTAACTGGATTGAGATTGGCTTTATAACACTTAGAAGCGTCTTCGTGTTAGGGTGGAGGTCACACATTGGGTGATGAGCTGGAGCCTTTTTTGATCATTATGCCAGCTCCATCACCTTGCACCCATTTCACTATGGTCACCATGTGAATCTTACTCAATAAGGTTCCCTAAAATACCCATTGCTAGAAACCTACCTACCAACTAATACTAAGTCTACGATGATTCCTCTAACTAGCATAAAAGATGCCAAAATAGCAATCATACTAAGTGATTGCCTTATGTTGAGGTATTTTTTGAGTTAGCACATATCCAAATTTAGATAAATTATGGGCCCAACATAAGTACTTGGATTTTAGACCTTTAATCCATTGATTTGTTTCTTTAAGAAACCTCCATTCCATTTTCAAAAAAAATATTCATTCATAGTTTTAATATTATGAATCCCTAATCCAAAATAGTTTTTAGAAAGGAATACTTTATCCTAAGCCACCAAATATAATTTATTCTTATCCTCCATACCTATCCAAGAAATATTTTATGGATTCTCTATCTTTTATGTAATGATCCAAGGCATTTAGAAAAAGAAATTATATAAAATGAGAGATTTCGAAGAATACTCTTGATCAACTGAAAGTTACTTGATTAAGGATGCTTTCTTTCTAACCTAAAAATTTACCCTAAAAATATCTAATATAAAATTACACACATCTTGAGCCATATTTACATATAAGGGTGGCATTCTAAGATAGTTTGAATTAAAATTATTATTATAACAATTCAAAACTCTAGATATTTTGTGTAGATGGATGAAAGGAGTGATAATATAAAAATATCCCTTATCCAAATTAATATTTGTAATTTTATATTTTTCATAATCCTTAAGTAATTTATTCACATCCTTAGCCTCTTTAACAAAATATTCAACTAATTTTATAATGCCATCTATGAAATATTAGTGGGACATTGGGTTCACATCTTGGGTCGATCTAATCCCCCTTAATATGCTTCTACTAATGGTTGATGATAAATTTATACTTAAATTTTCAAACATTAAAATAAAGAGGAAAGGATATAAAGGGTATCCTTGTCTCAACCCTTTTTCACTATAAAAAAACCTTGAAATTAACTATTTGTCAAAATAAAAATTATATTTATAGAAACATGTGTTATAATTAAATTCTTGAATTGGAAATGAAAGCCAAATTTCTCTAGAACATTATCTTGAAAATCCCATGACACTCTATCATAGGATTTATTCATATCTTACTTCAAATCCATACATTATTATTTCCATTTGTTAATGGAATGAAAAGTTTTGTGAACCATAATGATCTCATCATGAATATGTCTCTCAATGACAAATCATCCTTGCTACTAGTAAATTAAGTTCTTGAGTAGGGTTGAATCTAAATATACATGGTCTAAGATAAGATTTTTTAAACTGTATTACAAAGGATGATTATAATTAAATGATTAAAATATTTAGTTCTAGGTATCTTGGGAATTAAAATAATAAAGGTATTATTTAGTTCCCTAAGAATCTTACCAAATGAGAAGCACTCATTTGTTTTTTCTTTCAAATCCATCTTAATGATATCCCCAAATTACCAAAAGACTGCTATAAATCCACCATGTCGAGGATATCTATCCCATTCAAAAGAGAAGACAAAAAAATATGACTTATGGATTTTAAAAAGGGTCTACAAGAATCTTATTATCATATTGATGTAGAATTAATTTAATTGAGTGAACATTTATATTTACCACATCTTTATTTATGTTACTAGCTTTAGATAGAGTATTTCCATAAAAATGATATTCTTTGAGTTGATAATCTAAAATCATTACTAACATCCTCATTGTCTCTAAAATTTTAATTGATTCTATTAATACTTATATCTTTGAAGTTACACATATATAATAACTTGTTTTTATCTCCCTTTTTAAGCCACATGTGTCTCTACCTATACTACAATAAAAAAATATTATTTAGCTATGATAGATTGATGTTCACTAAGAATATATTTTTAAATTAAATAGTTGTACTGATCCATCCTATTAAGTGTTGTTTTATTCTCCAAATTAGAAATTTATTCTAATAACTTTCTCTTTTATTCATATATATTCCCAAAAAAAACCTTATTCTAAACCTTGATATTACTTTTAATATTACTATGCTTTTGAAATTTATGTACATAATTTTTCCTCTAATATCTATGCTCCACCAATCTTTAATTATTTAATTCAAGTGTGTATGATGCATCCACATATTCTCAAACCTAAAGATAGTGTTTTCCTCTTTATTCATCATTTCTAATTTCAAAATAATTTTATTATGATCGAGACCAATTTTGGATAGAAAATGTAGACAAATAATATTATTGAAAAACCAATCAAAAGTGTTAATAATTGTTTCAAGTTTGACTTGAATCAATTTAACACTTAATTGACTATTAAACCAATTTAAGCTAACTCCTCTTATATCTACATCTAAAAATCCATTAACTACCATCAAACCAACAAGATATTCCATGTTGTTTGTGTGATCTTGCTTGCCACCTTTATTTTTGAGAGGAGTTATGGGTTTTAAAGTCCAAAACTATCATCCCCTTGAAATTCTAACTATATTTTCTAAACTCATTTTGTTCCTTCCAAATATTTATTATACTGGTATGTGTGTTATGAGCATAGATATTTTAAAGAATCCACATATAATCATCAATATGATTAGTAAAAATAATAGTAATATGATGATCATTAATTGATAGAATATCACTTTTAGCAATCACAGGGCCTAAAAAGTGTTTAAGACCCAGAAGCACCATCTGAGCTAACCTTCAAAATTATTTTTTTCTTCCAAATATTATTCTTTACTTAAATAATCATTTTATTATACATATTCTTTTCTTTAATAAAAAAATGGGACTATATTATTCTTCATAATTTCTCTAAGTATTATGTGATTATTATTATTGTTAAGCCCCATTATATTCTAAGATATTATTTTCATTTTAAAATAGTTAATTATCCTTTATCCCCACTTAGGTCCAAGGTAAATTGAATACCATCTGTAATATCCTTTGATGTATGTTTTTTTCTAGGTTTCACTTTGATTGAGTTTTCCTTTCCTATTTTCTATCCTTAGATCTACATTTTTCCCATTTTTATTTTTTATGAAAGTAGACTGGTCCTTGACTTCTTTTCCTTTCCATTTAATAGGATTTCTATAAATATCCTATAGATTATCAAAGGAACAAGGAATAAATTCTTCCTTATCCATCTCCTTTAATTTATTTCCTTTTGTTATTTATTTAATAGGAATAAAAAAGTATTTCATTTATTTTATTTTATAAGGCATAATTTTAATTCAAAGGGAAGTTGATCCTTACCATTTTTACACACCACTCCTTTTTTTATTCTTCCATAATTTCTTTCTGATCCTTCTATTCCTTATTAATATCTTTGTTAGCATACCTTTGAATATCAACATATCATTCCTCATTCTTATCTTCCTTAGATTGCTCATTGTTATACCATTTCTTTAGTGGATCTAGTTTATTATGATTTTCATTTTATTTATTGATTTAGAACTTCTCCTAAGCCCTAGAAGCCTTATCCTTTCCTGAGTTTTCCATTTTAGATGGGTTGGACTTCAAGCCCTGATTAATGTATTTTATTTCCTTATTTTTCAATATTTTTATCTCTTATCTCCTCATCACTTGCTCATATTTTATTATAGGAAATTTTTTATTTGTATATCACATTTTGTAAAAATTATTTCATATCAATAATGAGTCCTCATATTCTATTTTTCTATTCCATTCTCTAAACTTTGATTTAAAAATTATAGAGATTAGCAAGATTATCTCCACAAAAATATTGACACAAAATATTACATGAATGATTCCCATTTTGACCTTAGTGGTTGCATCAAAATAAATGTTATTCCTAAATTATTTGGATATTCCTACCATAATATATTCTTCCAAATACTCAAGGTGAATACCAAGTAATCTTACCCACATTAACATGAGAATAATATCTTATTTGTCAAGATAAAAGCCTACCTTCTATTTCCTCAAAATGAGTATCATTTTACCCAAGAGATAGGTTCATCCTAATAGTATTTTAACCCATTCTTATTTATTATTTAGTTTAATTATAAATAATCCTTCATCATTGTTGAAATCTCTATGTGTCATTTTTTATACCATTTCTTTTCTACCCATTTTCACAAAACATGTATATAATTTAGGTCATGCTCCTATAAAACTCCCTATCAAATATTTATCCATAATTGATAAGGATATATTAACCATTATATTTAATACATCAATATCAAATCCTTTATAATATTTCAATCATTTAAATAAAAATAATTTTTTAGATCTCTAAGGATTTTGATCTAGTATTTTCCCTTGAACTCTATCTACCCATGAAAAGTTTGACTCAAATATGGCATGTTCTAACTTGTTCCAATCATTTTTAGGCTTCAAAAAATACATTATTGTTTCTCTTCCTCACATGGTCTCTTTTATAAACTATTTCCACCATATAATTTAGTTATATTTCTAATATTTCCTTATAAATGGTCATTTCTATCACCATCTCCTTTTTCCCACTCAGTTATGGATTTTAAAATTCCTCTATTCCATCCCACTTATAATTTTTTTTAAATTATTATATAATTATAATATATATCAAGTTTTATATGTATTATACAAAAAAATTGTTAAATCAAAACAAGGTAAAACACATTGGTGAACATGTACATTTTCGAGCATTGATTTTATAGTTTGTATCCTAGGGTATTAGATTAATTTCTTATTTTTATATATAATTTTTTTAGATATTGTTTTCAATTTAAATTTAGTTTTGTTTCTTTTTTTCTTACTTTCCTATAAATTATGTTTTGATAGTTTTACAACTCATAAAAGTTATCCTTTTGATAAAATTGGCCTTTAGTTTTACATAATCCATAGTGTGAGGAGTACTTCTATAATACTAAATACACTAGACACAACTATATATAAATTTTAGATTCCAAATACCTCAAAATATATTTTTAATTCCTAGAGTTTTAGTTTTCATTCACATGAAGTCTTAGACTATTTACTCTTGTCATGTACTTGTAAGTAGTTAACCTTAGGAAGTTACTCTCAACATGCCCTATAAATGTGATAGTGTGGTTATGAAATGGTAAAATCCTCTATAGTTAGTGCCCTTTAGGTCATGTTCACTATTTTAGGACTAGGATAAATATATTTTAGATCCTACAAAGCATCACCCCCTATATCGTTACAAACATTTCCATTTTATTTTACAACTTTACATGGTACTCAATTAATTAGCTCTTGTAGTAATCTAATGCATAGTGATATATTTAGTGGTATTCATATATATCATATTCATATTCCTTTGGTATCTTATAAAAAGGATAACATAGATAATTTTTATTAATAAGATAATACAACTCTTCAAAATTATGTAGACATGAAGATGATGTTAGTGATGAACATGATAATGAGGATAATTAAACTTTGAAATATAATACTAAGATATTTTATATAATTGATCCCAATGATATTAACATAATATATCTCAAGAAAGTGAAATAATTCTCCATTTTCCATCAAGGAATCTATCATTATTACAAATAGGTGGATAAATTTATCCAATTAATCATATAATCTAAGGTTCTAATTTAAGATAACATTTCATCATCTTAAGAATTAACAAGTGAGGTTCCCTTTATATTTTTTTGTAATCATCCTAAATTTAGTTCAAGTACTACTATTGCTTTTATTCCTTTATCAATACCTCTAGTTACATATATGTCATCATCTCTAGGTATGGGTCCATAAAATGTTTTACATCATATTAAAAAGAATATTTATAAAAAAGAATCATACACACTATATACACTCCATTTTAATAAGTTTCATGTCAAAATTGTAAAATAGAATGAATTCTCACAAATTATACACAAACTTGTCTAATATCATATGTTCATATAAATTTCCTCTACTTATCTAATGTACGTGTTCAAATTATCCTTAGGGCATCCCTAATTAGGGTAATTCACCATACTATATCATCAAATTACCACTATGGTCATATTTTTTCTTAACATTGGTCATCTCTCTTTCTCTTATGAATTAATCATTTCCCCCTTATTCAATAAAATCAACAAAATTAATGTTCATATCATATTAATTAAATTAATAATTTTTTTTAATTTAATTAATCCTTCCTTTAATTAAAAATTCCATGAAATTGGAATTTCTAATTTCATTTAATTCAATTCTCCCTTTTCCACCTCATGTGGGGTACTCTCCAAGGAACATTATCCATCTTTCATCTTAGAGACAAGATGGAGGGTCCTCATTCCACATTTTAAGATATTATTGGTGAGGATTCTCCACCATTCATATTGGAAACAAGATGGAGGGATCTTATCTTATCCCTCAAGATATTTTGGAGGGGAATTCTCCACCATCCATCTTGTATGAAAGATGGAGTTGTCACTTCAGTAAATGACTCTAAAATTTGTGAAATTGCTCATAATAATGAAATTGACCCTAAAATTAGTGAACTTGAATGTTTTTAGCCCATAAATTTTGACTATGGTGTATGTTTGACCTCTCATTTATGAAAAAATTAAGGTACTAAATGTACAAATGTAGTCATAACAAATGTTTTTCACTACATGGATAAAACACCCCAAAATGATGAAAACTCTTAGAAAATCAAGAAAATGACCCCTACAATCGACAAAAATGCCCTAAAATTAGATAATTCACCATTGTGTATATGCTAAATAGTGAAAATGCTTTTTTATATGTTTTAGATTGAGGTAAAAATAGGTTTTGAAGGGGCCCCAAAACCCTGTAACAAAGAGAGAAAGAAAGAACGTCTAAGACCATAGGTAAAGCCTAAAAAACACTACAAAGAAGTAGCAAAAATAGGTTTTAAATGGACCTAGAACCACCAAAGAAACATCTGGTCAAAACCCAGAAAAATAGAGATCTGGTAATACATCAGTCAAAAGATAACAAAAAGAAAACAAAGATCAGTACCAGTTTCTAAACCAACAAGAAGGACCAGATTATTCATCCAGTTCCAGTATCAAGTTCATGGCTTCTTTTCCTTTCAAAACAGTTTCTTGAGTGGTAGCCTCCAGCAAAGCTCCTTTTTGTGTATCTTTCTTTCTAGAGCTTTGCCTCGTCCTTTTGTTGGGACCCTCTAGTGCTTTGGTCTCCTCATTGGCTCGTTTACCTATATTGATAGCAGTAGCACAGATGTTGGATGTTACTTCCTCCATTTTCATTCTGTTGTCCTTTATTAGTTCTCGGAGGTTGTTTTCATAGGCTTTGAGCTTGACTGGGATCTCACTTAACTGATTATCCATGTTGTTTATTTTGTTCCAAGCAACTTTCAGGGAATCTTCCAAAGTTTCCGCTTTTCTCTTGAGATCCATGATCTCCCTACACATCCAGGAATCAAATTGGGAAGAAGCCTCTGCTTTACAATTGACCCAGGTCATAGGTGTGTGTGTTTCATCATTCTGATTCTTCCCTCTCCAATCCTCAGACTTTTTATTGGGGCTATTCCTGGCTTCCTCAAAGATATCTTCGTGACTCTTTTGTTCCCGCTCTTTGATTCCAATTTGAATTTCCATATCCATATTTTGAATATCTTCCTGATCAGAATTTTCCTTTTCATTCTTAGAAGTTGGGTCCTCAACAGGATCTTCCTGGACAAATTCATCCTCTGACACTTTCTAGTTTTCCTCCGTATCTACAGTTCTGTTAGCAGAATCCTCCTCTATATTGACGTTATCTTTTTCAATTTCCTCAAAACATTCTTCATCATCACTAGAGTTAGTATCCCAACTTTCAATTCCTTCTTCTTCCTCCGATTTTTCCTCCTCGGGTTCTTCAATTCTCTCCCATCCCCTTTCTTCTTCTACATTCTACTTTTTAGGACTAGGGGACTTGATTTTACCTCTCCTGATTACACTTTCATTCTTTTTATTTCCTGACACCTTATTTTTCCCTTGTTTGGGGTACTTAACCAATGCCCTATTCTTGCAGTAGCCTTCAATAAGCAGAATAAGGCCTTCATGGAGGATAGGGCGCATTTCCTTTTTCCTATGAGTATATAAACTTTGGACCAGGGAATAGCGAAGATAAAAGGGAAAAGACAAACTAACCTTATGCCTGAAATGGTTGAGGAAGACAAAATGGAACTTGTGCACACGTTTGCTTCTTTTGTCCAAGATGAAGTACTCCCTTATATAGCTTAAGACATCCCTCCATATCCCTTTAATCTGGTCCAGCTCATAGAAATCCCCATTTTTGACCAGCTTCTGCTCTTCCTCATCCATTTTGGGGAACTTACAAAAGGCCTCGTTCGAGATGCTTGTCTGCTTGGAAAATTTGAGTCCATCCATTGGCAACCCTGTAACCTCAGCTATAAAATCCTCTGTTAAGTTTATTGTGATACCATGCAAGGTGACCCTTTCATCAGACCAATTTTTGAAAAAGGCCATCGTGATATGCGGTTTTGAACCATGGAGTCATTCCATGTAGCTCACAACTTTTTCTTTCTACAGAATTCTCCAGACTCCATGTTTCTCTCTCCATTCTTCACAGCTCTTGGGTTCCTATTTATGAGGTTCTCCCTTCCTTTCACGTGCCATACTCATTTTCTTTGAATCCCAATTGCTGTGGACTTTGCCCTGAAACCTCCTACTGTCAAGTTGATTGGGAAGTCAACTTTGTTTATGCTTTTTTAGGATCCACTTCTCTCTCTTGAGGGCCTTACTCTTTAATAATTGAAATCCTTTCCCCGTGATGCCACTCCTTCTACTCATTATATTATTATTACACTCTAGTCTTACCTTCTTTCACATGGGTGGCATCATGAAGAATGAGCGCCCTTAAATCCACGTTCCTTTCTAAAGTTTCATACCACCTCACTATTTGACCTTCCCGAATAGCACAATTAGCAAGCCAATCTACAACACCATTGGCTTCTCGAAAGGTGTGGGTGATTTTAATATCTTCAAATTTTTTCAAAAGTGTTTTCATCTCCTTTACCTTATCCTCTATAGTCCAAGACACAGTATTCTTATTATTAATAATATTTATAACATTCAAAGAGTCCCCTTCAAGCCACAATTTAGGATATCCCAAATCCACAGCTAATTTAAGGGTCTAGAGGGCAGTTGTAGCTTCAGCAATGTGGCAATTAGATGTACCAATGGGGATTGTGATAGCATCAATAACCATACCCATATGGTTTCTCAAGACACCACCACAACCAACATTCCCCGGGTTCCCTTTGGTAGCACCATCAAAGTTACCTTTAATCCAACCTTGAGGGGGAACATTCCAAGTAACACCTGATCTGGGGTTATCAGGTTTACCAAGAGGAATATCTGTCCTCAAGGGATTATCCATATTGAGAGTAGAGCTTGGATTCTTTTGAGAGGAAAAATTTTCCTTTAAAGCTCTAATGATGTTCTGTCCTACCACCCATCCAAGAAGTTCTTTATTTCTGAATATTTGGTTATTTCTTTCCTTCCATATTCCCCACCAAATATGGGGAAGAGTAATTTTCCATAAGAAGAGAACTTCAGGATTCTTTGAAGGGCAATACCAACTTTTGAGAGAAAGTTCCATGTTTTTATGATGAATCCATGTAATTCCCCACAAATTAAGAACCTCCTTCCAAACAAGCTGAGAGAAGGAACAATTCACAAACAGATGATCTCTATCTTCAAGGTCTTTCTTACAAAGAATACACCTGTTAACAATATTGATTCCGCGTTTTTGTAAATTATCTAGAGTCAAAATTTTGTTTTGGAGTAGGGTCCAGAAAAAGAACTTGATTTTAGGGATGAGCCCCTTAATCCAGGCTCTTGTCCATAATGGTTTTCTACCATTTCCCTTAGAGATGAAAATGGAAGAGACTTTAAACTGTCCACTTGGCTCATGGTGCCAAACAATTTTATCTTCTTGGTTAGGATATAGAGATATAGCATTTAGGGATAATTGAATATCCTTGAGATCTTGATCATAGTCAGTGAGGTTTACCCAAGTGTTGTTCTACTAGTATTGATTAACCGTTATTCCCACTCTTTGCTTACATCTTTCTATAACATCTTTATCTTGGATATCTTCCTGTAAGGGTTTTCCTCTTAACCAAATATCTTCCCAGAATTTCACATTTTTACCATTGCCTGCTTTCCAAGAACTTCCTTCTTTGAGAACATGTTTTGTTCCCTAGACTGCCCCCCAAATGGCAGAAGGATGAGAAATATCTAGAGTAGTAAAGAAGTCAGGAAGTGACTTTGCCTTAAATAAGTACTTATGCTTCCATATTTTACTCCATTATTTATTTTCCTGATAGACCCTCCATCCCTGTTTAGCTAAAAGGGCAATGTTCATACTTCTAATTTTCCTTATACCAAGTCCACCATCCTTGACAGGTTTGCAAATGTTATCCCATGCAATAAGAGGCATTCTTCTTTTCTCCTCAGTACCTGACCAAAGAAAGTTTCTTTGAATTTTTTCAATTGCTTCCACAAATTTAGTGGGGATTTTGAAGAGACTCAAAGCATACGTAGGTATACTTTGAAGACTAGCTTTGAGGAGTGTAAGCTTTCCTCCTTGGCTAAGAAGACTGCCTTTCCATCCCGCCAACTTCTTACTAAATTTGTTGATAAGTCCTTCCCAAAAAGCTTCAGGGGCTTTCGACCCAAAAGGGAGGCCAAGGTATATGGAAAGAAAAGAATCTATGGAGCAATCAAGGATTCTTGCAATTTTGTTCTGTCTATAACCTGGGGTATTGGTAAAGAAAACTACACTTTTGTTCTAGTTTATCAGCTGTCCTGAGGCTGAGGAATATAGATTAATTGCTTCCTTTAGAATTCTAGCTTCAGTGACTTCAGAATGTCCCATGAAAATAGTATCATCCACAAATTGACCATGGGAGCAAGTTAAAAGATGCGAAGAGGGTCTCAGACCTTTAAATAAACCTCTACGAACTAAGTCCCCAAGGTATCACCCCATACTATCAGCCATGATTATAAATAGAAATGGGGATATAGGATCCCCTTGTCTTAATCCCCTAGACGGATTGAAAAAATGAGACGAACTCCCATTTACCAACACAGCTATAGAAGTAGTAGATATCAACTGTTTGATAATATCCACCACTCTTTGTTCAAAGCCAAAGGCAATAAGGCTATTATAAAGGAATAGCCAATCCACCCTGTTGTATGCTTTTGCTATGTCCACTTTCATTAAGAACCCCTCAGTGTTGGATTTGAGTAGTGAATGAATATTCTCGTGCACCGTTATAACTGAGTTGAGGATTTGTCTGCCAAGAATGAAACCATTTTGCTGATCAGCTATTATCTAAGGGATCACTTGGATTAGTCTGGTCGTAAGAACTTTGGGCCTTTTTTATATGTTGTTATCTTTGTAAATCTATGAAATCAACTTAACATAGGCAAAAATGACCCTCATCTCTATGAATTCACTCTCAGTATTGCACATTTGTATGTTCCTTCTAATTCATGAATTTGACTTTTATTTAAATGAAATTGATATATAATTGATGAAATTGAGAATGTTAAATTTTTAATTCACCCTTGTATATATTTTTTGTTCTATTTTATGTTTTATGTAGTTTATTTAAAATAAAACAATTGGCCCTAAGCAATGGTGAATTGCCTCTATGTGCCAAAACTAAGAGTTGTCAAAATGCATAAAAATGACCTCACTCACTTGACAAAGACCCACCAGGAAAAACTACTCACTTTTTTTTAATTCTAGATTCTAAAAGTATGTGGTGATCCATTAAAAACACATATTATCCATTCATACTTCCTTTAAGTCCTTATAAAAATAAATCTTATTTTGATTTGGTGTAATAAAAACACTTCTATTTCTACTTGTCATTATTTAACTCTTTATTTTAGTGTTTTATTGTGTGCTTGTTTGATCCCTTCACACATATACTCTCCCATTTGGTAGGTTGACCCAAAAACATGAAGGTGATCACTTATTTAACTTGAGAGATTTGCCTATTATGTTCTTTGCTTTCGCTTAGTAGGATTCTTTCAAATAAAAATTACAATACCTTTCCTTTTCTTTTGGATGCATGATTATATTGTCATTACCTTCTCCCAAGTCTTTAGGTCGTAGTGGATGGGAAGTCAACACCCATTATTTATACCAACCCTATTTATCTAGTGGAGTGTCAAAATTGAGGCTATATTAGAAATATCTTAGCTAAAATGTCTTTTGGAGCTTGATTTTACACTAGCACTTTAATGAAATTTTATATATAAAGTGGTTTAAAAGGTATAATACTCTTTTGTGAATGGCCCATTAAATATTGACATGTAATTGATAGAGTTTTTCACACATATATCATAACGTATATCAGGACCATCTAGTAAGAGCATGAAAAATTTAGAATATGACCTTTTGGCCACAAAACATTCATTGGTATAGGGTTTCAAAGGTAACAACACATGAATATGTATTTCACATATTTACATTTTGAGATAAGGGTGGGATTAAAACACTACCAATAACTACATTATTTACATAAGGAATATTAAATTTTATAATCATCTCTCAAGATGAGTATATCAAAATAATTAAAGAATGTGGACTATTGCCATTTCAATCATTAAAGTAGGGTTGTGAGATTGAATGTTTGATTGATTGGTTGTTGTGTCAAAATATTATCATAATATGTATACAACTTCCCAAATAGGCTTTACTCTACCTAATTTTTGGGTCAAATTTTCATATCCCCTAGTGGTGTTATGTTGTCAAAATTGGTCCACCCTACTTATTTATATGTTTTATGTTGTCCAAATGAAAACCACCTCTTTTTCCAAATTATGCCATTATAATACCAATTTTGAGTCAACACTAATTTTAATCCCACATTTGCTGGTTGGGAATGATGAATTCATGACATCCATCCTTTCTCTCATTTAAACCCAGTCCAACATTAAATTCTAATTTGAGATTAAAAAAATCTAATCAATTTTCCATGCTTGAAACTAATCATAATCAATCTACTCAAGTCTACCCATTTTTGGCCAATTCTAATTGCATCACACATCTTTTCAAATTCTACCTTGCTTGGGGCCAATTTTATTTTAATCAAGCTAATTTTGACCTAATTAGGGCTAGTTCCAATCCAATCATTCCCCTTTCATGTATCCTTTCTTGGGGTGAAATATTTAACTATTTTTATATTACCTTTCCATTTAATTATATGGCATTCAAACCAAATCATGAAAAATTGTTTGAATGATACATTTTTGACAAAAAATAGGATCTCTATTTATTAATATTATAAATAGGTGCTCGACTACCTATAGATTTTGATGAAAATAACCAAGATTTTATCCTAAGGAGTAGTCACACCATTCATAATGACATTCATCAAGCATCCCATTTAATAGTTACCCATTTGATCATCATCATGATCATACTAGCAAAGGGGAACCTATTTTGACATCTTTATCTAATGACTATTTTTATTTTGAGCCACAAAAACCATGCCAAGCATCAATTTTAGGCCCATTTTAAGACAATATATTATAAATAAATTATTTTAAATTATAAAACTTAACCTACTTTGTGTCTATTATCGGTCCACCCTTAGAGTCAGTCAATTAGGCTATCTAATTATGTATTTTCATTAACATTCAAAAGAACATCATCTACTGAGGATCCAAGTCCACCCAAGTCTAAGAATTCCTTGTTAGGGATATACCAAGATAATTTTCTAAATCATAATAAAACTAATCCAATTATAAAACCATATCAAAATAAGTCACCCATATTTTATGATTCACCCTTTGACCATCCTCCTATATTTGATGATCCTTACTTTGATGAATGTCTCTATGAGTGTTCACCTATCTTTGGCAAACCCTTATTTGATGGGCCCATATTTGAATAACACATTATTGACCAAAAATATATCTTTCATCCATTACCAAACATCCCCATTCTTAGACATACTTTCATCTACAAGACTTCATTTCTCAACAAGAAGTGAAAAATTTACTTGTGGATAACTCAATCCAGTAGGTCATGATGTGGAAAATTCATAATCATAATTAAAATCAAAACTAGAATTTGAATTAGGTTCCATTATAGAACCTACATCATAATCAAAATTATATTTACAATCAAAATTAAGATATTTACCACTAGCATTATAATCAAAATCAACATTAGTATCAACCTTAAATTTAACATTGGATTAAATATTAGAATTAATATATTTTAATTGTAGTTACACACCTAAAGATCAATTTGAATCCATCACTGATCCTTCTATGGTTTTTGAGTAAGTTTCCTTCACCATTAATACAAGTTATCCTAGTATCCTTTATGAGGATGGTGTATCCTATTAGCATTACATTATTATTCCCATTACTTTTCATGTGAATCATCAAATCCATTACCCTAACATCTAATTTCCTCCACTTATTAATTAGGACTGATAGAATCATACATTGTTGGAGTTATTTCATGTTGATATATCAATGGTAGAAATTTAGTTAGACGAAAATATCCTTAGTAAACCCTTATTTGAGGAACTATGGAAAAATTTAACAAATTAGAGTCTAAAATCAACATATTTTAGTGAAAACTTACCTAAGGTTATAAGTTATAATTAGAAATAAATATCAACATCACTTAGTGAAACCGTATTTGAGGCACAATCATAAAATCAAAATCAAAATGATTAAGAAGGCTCAGTTGGTAAAAACCTCTTTGAGGCACCAATAAATAAACAAATTAATTCTGCATCACTTTATGAAGATAATATTTAAGTTAATATTAGACTATCTAGCCCTACAACATCCAAAATCACATCACATTCAGAATCAGAAACAATGGTTTCTGTGATTGAAAGTCCCAATTTTCATTGGCCTTATAGACATTATCCCTCCTTTCATGATCATATCCTTAGGTCAAACCCCATATTCCCCCATCAAATGAAATCCTTTATCCAATACTTATCATAAACTACCCTCTATAGTAACACTCCATTTCATAGAGGCTATCAAGATACTTTATTTATAGGATTGGAGAAATATGATACAATGACCAATAAAGATCACTTCAATGTCAATACAATATATACCAATTATTTCAATGAATTTATTGCTTATTATTAGAAATAGGGAAAAGATGAAACTAAGTACAAGTAAATTTGAAAAACATTATTGATAATTCACACATTGAATTATGAGATTGTGGAGATCTCCTTTTTGGCTTGGGAGGATGACATGTAAATAAGAAATCACTAAAGCAAACCTATTTTTTAGACAATTAGTTGAGTGGATTGCCTAGAGATAGCTAGATCTCGAAAGCAAAAGCTCCCTTAGGGGATGTCAATCCACACATTTTAAATAATTAAGCTTATAAATAGATAAGAAAGGTACTTGCATCAATAAATCAAAAGGTAATAAAATTGAATACAAGAATGATTGCTAAGAAAATAGACTATAAATGATTAAATTAATTATGAACTAATTGACACTAGTGCTAAGGTGTTGGGGTCTACTTTAGAAAATCATAAAGGGGTCTATGAATAGGTAGGAATATAGAAAATTAGGTTTGATTGGGTGTAGGTAGGTGAAATTATCTTATTGATTTTTGGTTCCACAGTAGCTATCAGTAGTTGGATTGACCATCAGTGGTTAAGGTGACTGTCGATGGTCAAGGTGATCATCAGTGGTTGAAAAGACCATCAACAATTGAGTCAACTATCAGTGGTTACTATGTGAGGATCTAAGTTGGTAATTTTGGCTAATTGATGAGATCTAGAAGATGGATTTGAAATGTGGGTAAGGCCTAAGTTGATTTTAAAATGGAAATAAACTAAATGAATATTTAGAAACAAGTACTTGTCTTACTAGAAGTTGATTAGGTGGATGATTGGGGTAGTTGACCTATTGGTAGAATCTAGCTTGATTCTGATAGAGTAAAAATACCTAATAACTTGGTAGAGAGGCGGTGGTAAGTTGGCTCTTTGATATGATTTTTAGATTGCTATATTATGAATGGCAATTGACTTATAAGAAAGAAACTTCTATATGCATAGGATCTTAATAATAATTGTAGATGGATTTCACCTCCTAGCTCATCTCTTCTTATAGGAATAAGTAAGAGATGGAAGTGAAGGTTCAAATGGGATCTCTAATTATTAATTATCCATGAAAAGGTTTACAATAGGATTTAGACAAGTTATAATTACAAAATCAAAGTGAGTAGTTTGCATGCTTTTGGTTAGGGAGGTACACCCTAACCATCGATGATCAAGGTGATCATCGATGGTCAACCTGACCATTGATAGTTGAGTGCCAAAAGGTAAAAATGGATAAAAGGCTAAGTTGATCTAGTTGAGTTAAAATAACTGAGTTAGGATAATGAAGGGTCAAAGGGTTTAAAAAGTCCTAAGGGGGAATTAAAGTGGTTCAAGGGGTATTTTGACTTTCATCATAGTGTGTGAATTTTTGGTGTCTACAATTTTCCCCTTTTTATTGTGTAGATTGAGTCAACTAGCTATAAAAAAAATATGCAATTGGTCAAAGGTCTAATTGCCCTGAGTGTGGGAGGAGGTGTTCCCCACAAACTAGGAGTTGATGTAGAAGAATAGAATTGGGTGTGGGTTTGATTATCGATATATGGTGAGTCATAAGGTGGGTGACAAGAAGGTTTAGCATTTGAAATGTAAACTTATGCATAAAATGTGACTAAGTATGATAGTCAATATTACAAAAATACTAAAGTTTCCAATGTTGGTAAAAATAATAAAGGTCAGTGCTAAGAAGGATAAGTGACAAGTTAACCACATGACCACATGTAGACATGGTGGTTGGGAATACTCATAGATGTCAATATCCTAGGTAGGGTTAGTATTTCCATAAGTATCCAAGGTAAGAAGTGCTCCCTTGAAAAACATAAATGGGTAAAGTGTCATGGGTATCTAAGGTAGGAATTGATCTTGAAAAGACACAAATGATCTTATTGTCCACTAGGTGGTACAAATGTAAATAGTCAACATGGAAAGGTTGATCAGTATGGTCAAAAGGACCAAGCATAGTCATCATAAAAATATGCAAAAATATGGGTTAAAAATGACCAACATTAAGGTGGATGTGGTATAATAAGGGGCTAAAAAAGGGTAATCTCCAAAAGTGTAGGTGGGATAAAGGTGAACTCCAAAGGCTGACACATAGGTTGGGTGCTAAAAAAAGTTTAAGATATGGGTTCCTGATCATCAACATCTAGGGGTCCCAAGGGTCGATTGTCGATGGTCACCTTGATCATTGATAGTCAAGGTGGAAACCTAAATAGTTAAACAATAAAAAGTGAAAATGAAATTTCATTTTCACCTTTTAATAGTTTGAGTCCCAAGTTTTCTATGTGGTTGATGAGTGATTACTTTGGAATTTTACTGAGAGTTGACTAGGCATTTAACTGAGATAGAGGGTTTTGATTGGTGAGAGGTGTTTTTATTGAGGTGATTTATGGGGACTAGTGATGTATGGTAGATGAAGATGTGGATGAGTAGTAGGATATAGGCGCTGACCTTGATAGTGCTCAAGGAGGGGTTATTTTGAATTCTTAGATTACTAATTATGCTATTTGTGAAGGTAAATTTTGGTAATTTATAATTATTTGGGTAGGGTTTTGACCAAGGTTTAGGTTTTAGTTATGATCAAGAAAATTAGAGGGTGAAAATTAAATTAAAATGAAAATTGAGGTTGAGGATAGGTAATAGGTTAGATTTAGGTGATTTGGTTTTTAAATTGGTTAGTTTGGATGGTTTTCTGGGAAGGTAGGTCAAGGTTTTTTCCATCGATGGTCACACACAGTGACCATCAATGGTTAGACCTGATCATCGATAGTCAAACATGACCATCAGTGATCAACCACCAAAGGGGGAAACATAATCATTAATGGTTTTAAGAATCGTTGATAGTTGAGTATTTAGGAAATGTGAGAAAAAGATGATGATGATGATGATGATGATAATAATAATAATTATTATTATTATTATTATTATTATTATTATTATTATTATTATAATTATAATTATAATAATAATAATAATAATAAGTTTTAAAATGCTAAAAAAGGGGGTTAGTGGTAGTTAAAATACCTAAGTGGGATGGGGCAAGTTCTAGTAGGAGTAATAGGTTGAAGTGGGTAGTTCTAGGTAGTATGAATTAAAAGGTTTTATAAGTTTAGGGAAAGTTATTGGACATTTTATGGGGTAGGGTAGATATTTGTTTTTTGAAATGTTCATGTGTGAATGTCAGTTTAGGTGCTGGAGATAATTCTATAATTGTAATAGGTTGAAAAAGGTAGGTGTATGTTGATACTAAGTTTGATTTAGAATACTAAGTGTGCATGCTAACATGATTATTTTATAGGAATGAGACTAGATCTAGATGAGGCATCAAGTTCCCAAGATCTTCATGAAGATCCATGATGGGATGATCGAAGATGAGTGGATGCACATGGAAGAGGTTGGCCTTAGAGTCATGGTTCACTATCATCACCTACCATAGGACATGGTTATAATCATAGGGAGATGGGATCTGGTCATGAACACATTTATATTTTTGATAGGTGAGGTGACCATCCTAATAGAATATGTGTATCATATTATGTGGATACCCATTTAGGGGGAGCTAATTTACCACATTAAGAGCAAGGAGAGGGATTACCATATGGAACTACTATATGGAGAGGATTAGGTTCATGCCAGGTGGTACTCTAATGGATTTAGCTATGGGATATTATATTAGAGGGATATAGGGGATTGATGTTTGATGACTATGATGATGATTGTAGTATCTTATTTCATGCTAATAGATTCGAGCAATAGACTCTTTTCCTATCTACTATTAGGAGTATTAGTAGAGATATTATTGGGTAGGATAGTGTTTAGTTGGGCACTTGTCCTACTTATTCAAGTTTACAAGGAGCTCTAGACATTTAGAGCTCATAGACAATATGGGATTAGTGTTGGGTTTATGTTTCATTGCTAGGCATATAAGCATATTTAAGTTTTGAGGCCACTAGGGTTAGCCTGGGAGGGATACACCTAGGTAAATTTTACAATAGGCTTTGTCTAGTGGAGTGGAGACTATGCTTTGATAGGTGTAGGTAGAGATGTGAGGGCCATCAACTAGTTTTAAGATGTATTAGAGGGTTTGGTTGTGGGTGATGTGATCTAAAGACCATATATGAGTTGGAATAGGTAGGCCCTTTACAGTTACCACACTTTATCATTATAGAACTAGAGGTGGGTTTATCAGTAGAGGGAGGGGGAGGCTGACCTTATCCTATTTAAGAGAGTTCAGAGGCAATTTAGTGTTGTACATGGGATTATGGCTACTTTCCTAAGGTATAAGAGGGAGGATGTGTAGTTTTTACTTTTGGAGTTGTAGCCACAAGGTGTAGTTCTAGATCATGAGGAGATGTTAGCCACAACAATGATATATGATGTTGGTTTTGTTGATGGATATATAGTATGGTATTAGGCCTTTTATGTAATGGCCAATTTTGGATGGGATGATTGGGGTTAATAAGCCATGGATGTGGATCTGTCATGGGCACATGTATAAAGTAGTGGCTAAGATGGATAGGTAATGGCATCACTAGTGGCTGCATAGGCTCAAATCATAGGTTTATAGGGATAGGTAGCCACTCTTTAAGGCTAAATATATATTTTATAGGGTCAAGTTGCCACCTTGATAGGAGAGCTAGATCAAGCTTAGACCTCATGAATCAAGAGAGGGATACCTTGAGATAGAAGGTAAGGGTAGTGGTAGGATAGGTAGTGTCAATGAGTTTTACTCCTATAGTGTGATACTTAGCTATAGTAGAGGTGATATAATATTATGAGGCTATTATTCTAGCATAGTGTCTAAATGAGCTCAGATGAGGGGAGTACAAGTCTATTCTAGTAGGTGATCCATTTGTGGTAACTCCAGGGTAGTCGGCCTTTATAGTGAGTGGACATATAAGCATCCTAGGAGGATCATCACTAGATGGTAGTATAGGTATAGGAGAAGGGGGCTAGTGGTAGTGGTGACCTAGAGGCCCTTATATTAAATTTGTTGATATGTTATATGTACATGATTTTGATAGTGGCCTGTGTGTTGATGATGTGAGATGTATATGAGAGGGAGACTTTATGTGTGAACTAAGAATTTGACTCAAGAAATGATGGTTAGTATTGTGTTAGTCCCAAAATGAAAATAAAATGAAATAAACACACTAGCATAACATCTCTAGGCTTAGTTACTAGGGAGAGCTTAATTAAAAAACAAAATGGAAACACAACTAAAACATGAAAGAAAGACCTTCCTTCACCTTCTTTGGATGATCCAAAATGCTTGTTGTAGGCTTGCTTGGTTTGTGCTCATGAAGTTTACATCAATGGAAGCTTGACTACCTCCTTCTCTCCTTAACACCTTATGTGGTTTTGGCTTGGCTTGGATTGACTCAAAATTTTAGCATTATAACACTAATTTGCATGAACCTTTGGAATCAATTCAATTTTATATCTTTGGCATATGAGAGCTTAGAATTATGGCTTTGAGGCTTCTAATTTATAAACTTTTGGAATGGTTTGAGGATCAACAATGACCTTCCATCTCAAGATTGAGATGTGTGGCCATGGATAAATCCAAATATTAAATTCATTCTTAAAATATCTCCATTAATATTTGGGATAGAGGGGAATTGAATAGGCATGGAAGGGATTTGATGAGGCATGGGAGGCATGAATCCTAATATATGTAGCATGTATGGCCTAGGGATGTCTTCCCAAGAAATGAGGTCACCTAATGATGTACATATTCAATATTCATTTTCAAAAAGAAATTATTCAACAAGTTCCATGGAATTATGAATTAGGCTCTAATTTGGTTTAATTAGATCATAAGCAAGATTAAGCACTTTGTGCACAAATTACTCAAATTGATTATAATGCCTTGTTATTGGCCTAAATTTTGATTGGATTGGAATTATGATGTGATGTCAAATGTGTTGGATATGTTATCCCATTTGGGATATTATCCACACTAAATAACAAAGGCATATGTATTGTGTAAGAGATTTGATAGAAAAGAGCAATCTAGAGTACCTAGGTGCAAATTTGGCATTTTGACTCAAAATAATATGATCAAATTTATTTGGCCCATAAATTGCATTTCCCCATTTAGATATATCCTAGCCAAAATCAGCACTTGAATATATAAATTTCAAATCTTTTAATGTGTTTTAAGGCCAAATTGTGCACTTTGGTGGAAATTGGTCAAAAGCCTAGTTGGAGGTTATCGGTAGCTAGATTTAAGTATCTATAGTTTACCCCTATTTAGGAAGGCATTATAAAATATAAGCATAATAACATCTTCTCAAATAATGAAAAAGATCATGTATGCATACAACTATAACAATGATGAACTAACTACATTATACCCCATTAAGGAAATGGTTGGCACAAGTAGGTTGGTAAACAGTCCCTTGAAAAGAAAGAAGAGAAATGAGGGGACTAAGGAAAGGAAGATGATGGGATGAAAACACAATGATTTTGAAAAAGTATTCAAAATCACTGAGAATGCAAGTGGGATGATGTATAATGGTTTTCCCAAAGGTGATATAAGCATTTTACCCTGATAGTGGCAACATGGTATGATAATATATTGATTTGCCCAAAGGTGGTTATAATCTTTGAGATGATAGAACTTCCCTAGTTAGGACATAAACAATATATAAAAACACCCCTATATGGGTATAAAAATAAAGTAAATTTGATGAGAACAAAATGATTTTCCCAAAGGCGGTTATAATCATTAAGAAATGTAGGTGGGATGGTGTATAATTATTTGCCCATAAGTGGTTATAATCATTGGACCCTGATTATGGAAAACATGACTGATTTGGTTGATGATGATGGTAACTTAAATTAAAGGGTAATAATGAATTGGAACAAATTGCTAGTAGGGAGATGTTCAGCTAAAGTAAATAAAGGTTGAAATTATTTCATAGCTTAATTACTCTATGTAGGATATGATTGGGATGTGAATCAGGATGGTGGTGTTGAAGAGATGTTGATGTTGCCATTGCTAAATATACTTCCTGAATCTAAGTTTTGTTGTATCACATGTTGATAGGAATCATGGTATAACATCATGAGGACTTGGATAAAATATGCATAAGGATGGACTCCTAAAATCTAATACTCAATAGAAAACAATTCACTAGTGATAAAAACCATGATGACAATGTAAACACATGAATATGGATGGATTCAATTGTAATTATAGGTAAGGAATCACCCAATGAATTCACATAGATTAAATCAAGGAAGAAATATTGAAATCAAACAAATAAGTATACAAGTAAAACAATAAAGAAATAAATAATCTAATTTAAGCCATACAATCACTGCCCCTAGAAAATAGGTGACAACTTAACAAACTAATAGAATGAGGGAATAGAAGAAAAGAAAGGGGGTGGCCAAGTTGTTTTGATATGCACTAGGCAAGTGGATATTGTCTACATAGTTCCATGGATGTAATATCCAAAAAAAAACTTTAGGCCAAATTTATTTCTCCCAAGAAATGGGAAGAAAATGATAACTAATGAAAACAAATAGAATAGATGTGATATAAGAATAGGAATGGTCTTAAAAAATAGTAAGTGTGTGGGGTAAAAGGCCAAAAAGGATGGGGAAACTAAGTGATAAGTGATTTATTTGTGACTTAGTAAGGGTTCCCAGAATCCTTAAGTCAAAAGAGTGATTATATTTTTAGGTTTTTCTAATGGTTTTACAAAAGTTTTTGGAATTTTTGAAGTATCTCAACTCAATCAACAATGATGAGACACTAAATGATTCAAACTCACAAAATGGCAAGTGCATGGCTTAGTTTGATCATAAAATAATGAGAGCATGGCTTAAGTTACTCACAAAATGGCAAGAGTGTGGCTTAGGTTACTCAAAAAATGTCAAGATCATGGCTTAGGGTAACTAAGATGACCTCAATAAGTATTGAACACTACCTAGATAGTCCCAGAGTAAGACCTTAAGTCACTATATTTCCACCCTAATATGGAGGAATCTGACTAGTGTAGCAGTCAATTCAAAGAAAATAGGCACAATTGGTATGAAGGCTTAGTATGGCATAGCAATGTAAAGTTGGTATGCCAAGACTCAAGAAATAAATGTTTCCCCTAGTTTTCTCATAGGTGGTTATAACTAGAACACAATGGCATAGATCAATGGTGCTAATTTTCCCATAGGTAGTTATAATTAGTAGCACAACTGATGATAAGAAAGGAATAACAAATGAAGGATAAAATGTAGAAAACTTCTATCATACTAATCTAAAATATGATCTCTATATGAAATTCTTGAAATAAATAATGAAACTGAAGCTTAATCCTCTTATAAAAAGTTATGATGGAACTAAATGGAATAGAACCAAGGTGACAATGTTAGGTAGGGAGGAAAAAATAGACTTAGTTGACAAGGAAGGATGGTTAAGAATGATATTCATAAAGAAGAAAAGTGATAAAGTAGCACAATTAAAATGGTCCTTATATACAATACACCATAGTAATTCAAGCATAGTACTGCTTGAGGTGAATAATATTCATCAGCTCAGGAAGTTCATGTCCATCTGATGTGGTGAGCTTGTATGCTCCTAATCCATCATCTATAAGAATGATGAAAGGCCCTATCTAGTTTGGTTTGAATTTACCTTTATGCTTCTTCTCAACCATGGTATTCTTTTGGTTTTCTTTAATAACAAGATCACTAAGTTCAAATGTTCTATATTTGACATGTAGATTGTAGTGGTCTTTGAGTTAGTTATGATATGCATAAAGACTATTGAGTGTAGCTATGCATTTTTCATCAAGTAGTTATAGCTCTTTTAAGTAAGTTACTTGATATTCATGATCATCTAAAACATTTTTAAAAGATATCCATAGTGAAGGTAACTCAAACTCAATGGGAAGTATGGGTTCAGTAACATAAACAAGTGAGTATGGAGTGGCTCCTATGGGGGTATAGTGATTGGTATGGTATGCCCAAAGGGTGTGGAATATTTGAAGGTGATAATTGTGACCAACATCATTGACAATCTTTTTGAGAATGTTGGCAATGGTTTTGTTGGATGCTTTGGCCTAGCCATTACCTTGAAGGTAATATGCCATAGAAATTTTTTATGTGATTTTATATTCGACAAATAGCTTGTCAACATATTTGTTCTTGAATGATCTCTATTATCAGATATAATTTTGGAAGGGATATGGTAGAGGAAACTGAGATGGTTGAAAATAAACTTGGAAATTTGTTTTCCAGTCACATAAGTGAGAGGTATAGCTTTGACCCACTTAGTGAAATATTTAGTGGTGGTAAGGATATGTTTATGGCCATTTGAATATTTAGGATTGATTTTTCCAATGAGGTCAAGGCTCCATGTAGCAAATGGCCATGGTGTCAACATTAGTTTTAGAGTCTTTGCTAGAACATGAATCAAATTACCATGTCATTAACATTTGTTTCACTTATTTACATATGCAGCTACATCTACATCCATTATGGGCTAATAATAACCAGTATACAATAGATTTTTAGATAGGATTGCCCCACCAGTGTGGGTTCCACATACCCCTTTGTGAGCTTCCCATAATGATAGTGTAGATTCTACTGATGTTAAATAATGAAGTAGTGTTCCATCAAAACTATGATGGTAAAGGGTGGATCCAAGTAGAGTATAATGAGTGGAGTGATGGATAAAGGCTTTGGTTTGTTTTTGAGATAGGTTAGGTGGTATAACTTGGTTATGAAGATAGTTGTAAAGGTTTGAGTACTAGATAGAATTAGGACCAATAATATCACAAATCATTATAATGGTTGAAGCTTCATGAGCTAGTGGAAACAAATTCTTGATAAGGAACCAATACTCTCTAGCTTTATTCATTTTTTGAATTAGAGAGATAATAGTGGCCATAGCATCTGTAGTTCAATTATTATCCCTTGGTATATGCTCAAATTCAATATCTATAATTTGTTATTTTATAATGTTGACCATAGCTTTGTAAGGAACCAACTTGTCATATTTGGTCTGGAAATGGTCTATGACCTCATTGATGATTAACTGAGAATCTCCATAGACTTGGAGATGAGATACATTTCACTTTACTACCTGTCAAAGTCCTATGACAAGTGTTTCATACTTGGCCATGTTATTTATACAAGGAAAAAAAATTCAAATGATTTAAGGATTAGATCTCCCTATGGTGTAATAAATAAGAGGCCTACCCCTGATCCATGTATAGTAATGAACCATCAAAATATAGCTTTTGGTGCTACTCCTAAGAGGTGTGTTAATGACATTAATTATGGATTCATCAAGAAATTAGAATGTTAGTGGCTTTACATCTACAAGGGGTGCTTCAACAAGCTAATCTACAAGGACATGTCCTTTTATTGCCTTATGATTGACATAATCTATGTCAAACTCACTAAGAAACATGATCCATTTGGCCATTATGCCTTGTAAAGTTTTTTTAGATAGTAGATACATAAGTGAATCTACTTTTGAAATGACCATGGTCTTATTATTCAACATGTAATGGCACAGTTTTTAGGTTGTGAAGACCATGGTTAGATAGGTTTTTTCAATAGGTATATAGTTGTGTTCATACATGACTAATGTATGATTTAAATAGTATACTACATGATATTTTTTATTATCATCATGTTGAGCCAAATATTCCCTTAGGGCATTGTCAGTAGCTGATAGATACAATAAAAATGGTTTTCCTAACATAGGAGGTAATAAAATAGGTGGATTTGCTAGGTAATCTTTTAACTACTAAAAAGTTATTTGGTAGTGATTATCCTAGTTTAATTTAAATCCTTTATTTAGAATATGTGTAAATGGATGGAACTTGTCTGCTAATTGAGATATGAAGCATCAAATTGACTGGATCTTTCCCTACAAACTACAGAGTTGCTTTAAATTGGTTGGTGGTGGCATCTTGGTTATAGCTTGAACTTTAATTGGATCAACTTCAATGCCTCTAAAAGACATGATGAAGCCAATTAATTTTCTTTATGTTATTATAAATACACATTTTTGGATTGATTTTAACTTTGTACTCCTGAATTATTTCAAATATCCTACATAACACTACTAGATGGTCAGCCCTAGTCTTGGATTTACCTAGTATGTCATCGGATAGTCTTCAATAATATCATGCATCATATCATGAAATATGATGGTTAGGACCTTTGATATGTAGCTCTAACATTATTAAGATCAAATGGCATTATCTGATAATATAATGTTCCCCATGGAATGGTGAATGTTGTTTTGTGTTGGTCTTTTGGTGTTATTCTAAACTGGTTGTATCCTGAAAAACCATCCATGAGTGAAATCATTTTATAACCCACTATTGATTCAAAAATCATGTCTATATTAGGAAACAGAAAGTCATATTTAGGGAAAGCTTTGTTTATGTCTCAAAAATTAGTATAGATTTTAATTCCTTTAGGCTTTTTACTAATATGTACAACATTAGATATCCATTTTGAGTAATCAATGGAGTGAATAAATATTGCTTCTAAGAGATTTTCCAACTTTCTTTAATAATATAATAATGAGAGGATGCATCTTTCGTAACTTTTGATTAACTAGTTTGGCATTAGTATTTACCACAAGGTGATGTAAAACCAAGGTACGGTCCAAACTTGACATGTCAAAATAATCCCATGCAAAGATATCTACAAATTTTCTCAATAGATCTATAAATACTTCACATTCCTCCTCAATGAGGGATGTGCCTAATCTTATCCATTTTAGGTATGATGGAGTGTCAATGTTTACCTCTATTGTATCCTCAACTAGAAGGGTTTAATAGTCTTCTATGATAGTAGGAAAATACTTGAATTATTGAGCTATATCAAAGTCCTCTGTTAGGACTGGCTCTTCAACTTCTCCTAGGTATGATGAATCTGATTCCGCTAATGGGAAATCTAGCCATGTGACAAAAGAAATTAGAAATTATTGAAGAATTCAATCAAACACTTGTTTTTCAAAACTAAACTCAAATCCATAGGTAAGTTCATCATTGGTGGTCTCTTAGTCTAAATTCAAATAAGAATGAACACCCCCATCTAATTTTGTCTGAAACAAGTTTTCACCACTAGACTAGCCTTTATCTTTACTTTTTCCATGGTTAGAAAGTTCCTCAAAAAGGTTTTCACTTTTGGACCTCAATGTTTTATTTATTTATTTTTGACTAAGGGTGTTCATCCACTTTCTAAAATAGTCTTTAGGATCCAATGTGATTGAGAACCCTGGTTTATGATCTCCCAATGAAAGGTTGTCTTTAAGGCCTAGAAATTCATAGAATGCCTCATCATTTTGAAACTCATCAATCAGTAGACTAGATTTTTGTTAATCCCAATCTATTAATTAGGTATATTATAATGTTAATGGGTTATTATGAATGATTAAGCTAAGGTTACATATAGCAGCATTATCAAATAGGTTAGTCTCAGCTATGTTATCGAAGATAAGGCTATGATCAAACTCTAATTCACTGTCGACATCATCATCACTAGCCACTAGTGATGGAACTTGAATGAGATATGTGGGGTTTCCCCCACATGGTTTAAATACAAATCCATAAGGTATTTTGTACTTAGTCATGGAAATTGGCTCAATGGTTCCTTGTCAATTCGGTATGAGGCCTCTTCCTTCATAATCTTGATGTTCCATTATCCTATTGGGAATTAGCTACTTGTTGCTCTTGTAACAATCCACCAATTTGTCATTGTATATCCATGATTCATCTCCTTCAAGAGGGTCTTATTCTTGGCTAGATGTTGGTATGAATGTGACTAGTCCTAGACTATGAAGTTTATCTTTACTTTTTCATTTGCAATGCATGTGTGGGGTGACTTTAGGTCTTCCAAATGTCTTGGGATCCTGAGGAAGATTGGCAATATGAAATGTATCATGGGTCACATACTCCCCTATGCCATTATCTATAATGGTGAAATGATTGGAAGCTTCAGGAGGTGGCATGTGGGAAAGGAAATCCAAGGTATTAGGATCTATGTAATTGTCCTCTGTAGAATCAATAAGTATGGCCTTTCCTTTATCCTAATTGGAACTTGGATTCATGCCATATTGGTAATTTTAGCTTTGAAACTTGGCCTCAAGATGTTTTTAGTGTTCATATGGGTGCAAATCTCTTGCAATATTCACCTCCATTCTTGAATGGGAGAACTTGATACATTTTTGTAGTATTTATGAGACTACATAAATCTCATGTAACTAAGGCCTACCTAGAAGCATATTATATGAGAACTCAAGATAAAACATATGGAAAAGTGTATCATGAGTCAAAGGTCCAATGATAATTGGTAGGCTAATGGTGCCTTGTGATTACCTCTCCTGATTATCATAGGCTTTGATAGTTATCATTTCTAGTTAGAGATCTACCATTATGAGCCTAAGAAGATTTATGAGCTTTAAATACACTATGTTGAGGCCTGATCCATTATCTATAAGGACATGTTTCACTTTATGCCTCTTTATACAAACCTCTATGTATAATGGATTGCTATGGAGTGGACCAAGGGAAGACATCATTTTGGTTGAATGTGATTTGTTGGGATGGAGCTATGTTTCTAACTAAAAATTGAAATTTATCAAGGGATATGCCACTAGAAATAGTGGATTGGGTTAAAAAATCTTTCAAAATGTTCTTATGGATTGTTGACGTATGCAAAAAATCTAAAATAGATATTTGTGCTAGCATCTTCTATAATTTTTCCATAATATCAAACTTCTTTTCTAGGTTAGTGGTAAATGGCTTATTCTAAGGTTGAATGATTGGTTGGATAATAGGCAAAGTGTCAGAGGGATGTGGGCTTAGGATGGTAATCTTTGACCTCTAAGTTATGATTACACAATCAAGATTAAATATAAGACCATCATTGCTACCACTTGATGGTGATGGTGTGGGACTCGATAAAACAAGTCTCAGTTGTTAGTGCACTTGTATGTGGTCATGGGGTAAGGGTGAGTTATCAATATAAGGTCCAAAAGTGGAAATCCTAGTTTGTTAGTTCACTTTCATGAGGTCCTAGGTCAGGGAAGGATTATCCATGTAGTTTGGTTGAGTGGCATTGTTTAGGAATGGTCTAGATTGATTAGAATTTGGTCAAAGATTAATGGAGATGGTATTAACACTACCTCCTAAAATATGGCCTATAATTATATTGTATTCATGTGGAACTACATGATAAGTTTGTTGGTTGTTATCATTGTAACCTTGGTTCTATCCATTATTCTAGTGTTGTTGATTTTGTTGTTGGTTCTACTGGTCCTACTGGTTCTATTAGTTTGGCGTTTGATTTTAATACTATTAATTTTATTGTTTCACCAACCATGGCTATTATTTTTGTTGTTGTTGTTGTTGTTGTTGTTGTTGTTGTTGTTTGTTTTTTTTAGTGTTGTTGGTGTGGTTGGTTATGTTGTGGAAAAGGGTTTTGATAGATGCCAAGAGTTTGAATGGAGGTGGAAGCACCACTATCAAAATTGATCTCCCCATTCTCCAAAATATTTTCAATTAAATGTTTGTTTTGCACACATCTTCATAAATTGTGCTCATTAACTCGATGATATTCACAAAATTCATTTTCATGGTACTAATCAAGATAAGGAATGCCTTGTAGATAATGCTTTAGTATAAGCTAAATAATTAGATTAGAAGTGGCATATTTTTAAAATACAAACTTAATAGGCTCTCCAAGATCACTAAAGATGTGATGAGTAGGCACAATCCTTCTCAGAAGATGGGTTTGTAATGGTAAAGGTTGTTGCATTTTTTGTGAGGGCCTAGGATATTATGCTTGGTGCATTGGCTAAAGAGGTTTTTGAGTAGGAGTAAGTTGAAAAGGTGGCATAGGTTGAGTATATGGTATTTTCACCATTTGGACATGGTGTGACTCAATTACTCTATTTCCCACAACATTATTTTTTAGTTGAATTGCTTTGGTCTATCTTGGGTATTGGCCTATGTTGGTTGTGATGTTTGTGCTTGGAATTGGTTTTGATTTTTGTTTTTACCCTAATTGGTACCTTTATTTTTATTAATTTAAGTAATCTTAATGATTATTTTGTTAATAAGGGCTCACTTAATCAACAAACCTTTATCAATGATCTCTTTGAAAGTATGTACACATTATAGTTTTAGATGATAGGCTATCTCACTATGCAAATTTTTAGTAAATGCAATAGCTAATTATTTATCTAGTAAACTATGGATAAATCATCTTACAAGGGCTCTCCATCATTGTAGATAACTCACAAAACTCTCATTGGCTTTTTTCTTTGCTTGCATTAAGTCAACCAATGAAATATCATGTTTGAGATCATAAGAAAAGTGTTGTACAAACTTTTATAAAAGGTCATCACAATATGTTACTAAATTCTTAGGAAACTTTAAAAACCACTCCAAGGCTTGTCTTGCTAGACTCCTTGGGAACAACAACAAAAGGTATATGTCATTATATGCCACTGGATGGCATGTAAAAAAGAATTTAGTTGAATGGGCCTTAGGGTCACCTTTCCCTTTATATTTGTTGAATTTTGGTGGCTCATATCTTGGAGGAAATGGTATCTGTAATTACTTTATGATGAATGGATAGTAACACACATCATCCAACTTAAAATTTTACCCTATTTCCCATCATGGATGGTAGCAATCACATCCTTCATTTTTTATAGTTCTTGGGCTAGGAAACTAGAGGGAACATTGGCTTGAGGTAAAATATTAGCTTGAATAGATGGTTGAGTGGTCAAAAGTGGAATACTTTGACCAAGGTATGATGGAGGAATTTGTTGGGTAATGTTGGTTTGGTTAGGAAATGGACTAATAATACACATACATAGATTTAGGTTCGTTTATTAGAATTGTGCATATTGTTGTATAATATTCTATTTAGGGTTGGTTATGAAGGTTTTATGTTTATGATTTTTATATTAGGATGGAGGGATATAACCATACTATGCCTGTTGTGGTTGAAAAGGGACATATTATCAACTAATCAAACCTTACTATTGAATAGGAACTTGTGAACCAAGACCCTATCTCTAAACTTGTGGCACATTTTGAACAAAAGGTAATTATTTCCTAGTAGGTACTTGAGAAACATTAGAACTTCCTTATTGCATGAATCACTATTGGGAATTGAACACATGTTGAATATTCAACATCTATCGTTGACTAATATTTTTACATTGTTGATTATACATCAGCTGGTTTTGAATTGGCATATTATCCTCTAACTGAAGAGGTATATTTGTTACTACCTAATGAGGTGGAACATTAGTTTTTCCCTATTGAGGTAGAAATATATTCAACCTTTATTGCATTGGTACCCTATATTATGCCTATTGTTATGGAATACTACTCATCACTTATTGAGGAGGGGTAGGATTTGTCACATTTTTCTATTAAAGCATGACATTGGTTGTGAGTTGGTTACCTAATCTTTTTGGTTACGTGCTTGAAGAAGAAACTATTTAAATATTGGAATTAATTGGTTGATATTGGGATGTAGAAACTCCTACCCCCTGATTTTGAGAACCACTTACAATGTTAGCTAAAGGTACATTTTGTTGACTAGTTATTTGCATATTAACACCACTTTGGTTGGGATAAGATGTTGCTTTCACATTATCTATCATGTTTTTATCATTATTCTATGTAGAAGTAGAAGATAATTCTTTAATGATTGGTGTAAATACCAAGTTGTCTACCAAATTATTCTACATGAATGGGTCTGCACCCCAATTTTATTGACCAATCAACTCTATTAATACTCTAATTGAAGGAACTAAATCTATGAGAGGCTTACTTGACATGGTCATCTAGTTAAAATTACATGTTAGGTTCAAGTAGGTTTGGTATGCTATCCACATTTGTATAAAGTGATCCTCTATGGGGTCCTTGAGTTTAACAAGCATACTAGGGTGTTGATATGTTGTTTGGACTAGGGACAAAGGATTGATATAAGAATATTTTTGATTGTAAATTATGTTGTGGAACATTCTTACTAGGTTTGGTAAAATCTCATGGGGGAAGTCTTCTAGAAACTTGGCCCCTACCTATATGTATCTAACCCAAATCTCACCTTTGTTATCTAAAAAATGATGTTCAAACAAAAATGGATCATACATGGATGGTGCATTAACTGAGCATGCTTGGTGAGGAAAAGGTTCCTCAACTACAGGGACCATATCTAGGTATTGCATGGTTTTTTCTTGATCTTATTCTAAATATGGTGGTGTATTAACCAAATAGATAGCTAATGTATCTTGGTTTTGTGACCCCATTTGAGTATTATAAGAGGGATAAGGATCCATCTCATAATAAATATTATCTACATAGGGGTCTTGTACCATTTATTCTTACACAACCACATTACTAATCCTTGGATTATACATGAGTCCACTATGAGTGTAGGAATACATGTTGGGATCCATAGTGAATTATTTGCTACAAAGGGAGTTCTACAAAATATAAAAATAAAATGTTTAAAAGATGATGTTCAAACTTGGTCTAGATTTTTTTTAAAAGATGGAAAAGGTTTATGCAATGATTTGTGATAAAATAAGCTAATGTTACATGTCTTATACAAAAGTATCAAGAAAATGGACCTAAAATCAAAATGCCAAACTCTAAGGTCAAAGAATTTCAAATCAGACTAATCTAAGAAATTAAAAGTTGCTAGGTCTTTTGGCCAAATATGGCATCAAAATCTAGGCTCAAAAAAGGCATGTGTGAAAAGATAGACTTTGAAATAGATGAAAATTTTAATCTAATAGATTTGAAATACTCCTAACAAAAACTAGGAATTTAATTTTTGGACATGAACTCGATCAAATAGGTATAAGGTATGAAAAAAAGTCACTTTAGAGATAGTTTATTTTTTCATAAATAATGGTATAAAACTTGGTTCTTTTGACAAATAGGCTAGACAAAATAGAATGGTGTAACTGTGCTAGACAAAGATTCCCAAAGGTATACTCGAATTAGCTTGAAAATGTAGGCACAAATTTGAAATCTATGCAAGAAGGTCTATGAAACAATATTTAAAATTCTTTGGGTAGAGTAACAATGCTAGACTATTCAAAAGAAGTGACAAAAATCTTGCTTCAAAAACTCCATAAGGCAAAGATGGTTTTTCACAAATTTGACAATGTAACACTACCTTTCTTAACTCAAATGACATACATACCTTCAAAGTTTTGACAATATCTCTAGGGAAAAAAGTATGTATACAAATGATCTAAGGTAAAAATGGGATAAGAAAATTTTTCTCATATACATAAATTGAAAGCAGTTAGCACAAAATGACTTAAGTCTACCAAGTGGTAATAATGATAATGAGTCTAAAATGGCCTTCAATTCAAATGGAAATTTTAACCTAAGTTAAAACAAGTTTAACATGCAAATGGTGAACCCATTTGACACATCAACCCTTAAAACTTATAAGGGTTCAAATTTCAATGTGAATAATAAATGAAGGACTTAAACAAAGTTTGGTAAAGATTTAGACTCAATTTGGCAGCATAACTATGCTAAAGTGTATGATATGACTCCAAGTTTTGATGAACTTTTGAACAATGAAAATTGATGATTCATGTGGGTATCATAATGCCTCTTTGTTTAAAGGAAAATGAGGATTATGTGTTGTGGTTTGTATCATTTTTTCACACCAAGTTTTTACCCTAAACAAGGCTTTAATTTAGGATAAAACAAACTAATTAATCACTCTTAGATCCTAAACTGGCAAGGTTGCTTGATATTATTGGGATCCATCAATATAAGTCATTTGAGAGGATTTTATGTGTTCATCAAAAATTAAATGTGCATTATATAGTAGGGTGTTTACACCCCCCTTCTCTCAAATGATAATACTATGACATGGACCTTGAGGTTTACCTTACACCAACAACACTTCTGCAACAAGTGGGGATTTATCTAAGATCTACAAGTTTTCAAATGTTTTTAGGGGAATCAATTACACAATGAATTTCACATCACAATGTAAAATAAAAGCATGTAATTAGGTGTTCATGGTAATTATCTTGTTGCAAAAAGGTCTTGTCCTTTTTTTAGCCACTACATCCATCACTTAATCAATGTAGTACAATGTCCAAAGTGAAAATACATCCCATGTGTAACTCCAACAGTAGAAGGTGGTTTAACTAGTCAAACCTTTGATCTTAGTGGGATTGGATGAAGTCAATGTTTGGAGATGAAGCCTCAAGTAAAATATTCCCTAAAAATCATGTGGGAGGTAATGAATTCCCCCTTACAAGCCAAGTTGCATATAAAAAAATAAATGACTAATAGATAGACTTTAGAGTCATTTTTAAGGTCACCTGAACTATGATGAGTTTTTTAGGAGTGCTTTAGATGAATTTTTTCCTATGCCGTAGACTAGGAATTTTGAAATAGGGATGGTGATTTTGATTTCAAAGGTTCCCTAAAGGGGAAAAATAGAATAACATACACATGCAAACCTTCTTTTTTCCAATCAAGTTCTAACTAAACAACTATTGAAAATAAAAATTAACAAGTGTGTTCAAATTTAAGCACCAAAACAAATATTAGTTGGTGTTATTTTGACCCCTTGGTCTTAATTTTTTAATTTGAAATCATAATTATAAAAACATTCACTTAAGCATCTAAAAATTTTAGTAAGCCCAAAAAGAAAGTTCCTAATTCATTTTAAAACACTCAAATCAAGTGTGAAAGGCACTGATTTCATTTACTTAGATGACTTTCCATGTAGATCCTGTAAGAAAAATGTTATAAAGTATCTTAACTTTGAATCACTTTTGAGGATGAAATAAGAACTTTTGAAAAACTAGCTCTCAGGTTTACATAGTGTAATACCATGACTCCATAGAGCAATCCCACTAGTTATAGGGCAATCTTGCAACTTGACAAGTTGCAGTATTATAAGTTAACTGATAAGGGTTTAGTCACAATTCCATGACTATATTCAGAAATACCTTTAGTTGAAAGGAAATCCTATAACTTTATGAGTTACAGTATTACAACTGAACTGATAATAGTTTAGTCACAATATCATGACTCTAAAAGGTAGTCTTGCTAGTTACAGGGCAATCCCATAACTTTATGAGTTATGGTATTATAAATTAACTATTAATGGTTTAGTAATAATACCATGACTCTAAAATGTAATCCTAAAACTTTATAAGTAGTGGTATTATCACTTAATCACTTTAGAAAATATCGTGTCTTGGTTAGGAAACCCTGTGAGTTGTAGGACAATCCCGTAACTGAGTCTAGGCAAACTTGCAACTCCTAGAAAAACATGTTTTTCTTAAAATTTTCACTCTTTTGGTCCTCCCACTCTAATATTCCACATAATAATGGTTATTAATTTTCTTTTAGGAGACTTATGATCAACTTTATGGGGATAAGGTCCTACCAGGAGTGCCATTATGTGAACTAGGAATTTGACTCAAGGATGGTTAGTATTGTGTTAATCCCAAAATGAAAACAAAATGAAATAAAAACACTAGCATAACATCTCTATGCCCAATTACTATGGAGAGGTTATTTAACAAAACAAAATGGAAACACAACTAAAACATGAAATAAAGACCTTCCTTCACCTTCCTTGGATGCTCCAAAATGCTTGTTGTAGTGGCTTGCTTAGTTTGTGCTCATGAAGTCTACATCAATGAAAGCTTGGATACCTCCATCTCTCCTTAGAACCTTGTGTGGATTTGGATTGGCTTGGCTTGGCTTGGATCAATATTTTATCAGTATAAAACTAATTTGTATGAATCTTTGGAATCAATTCAACATTATAACTTTGGCATATGAGAGCTTAGAATTATAGCTTTATGGCTTGTTATCTATAGACTTTTAGAATGGTTTGAGGATCAACCATGACTATCCATCTCAAGATTAATATTTGTGACCATGGATAAATCCAAATATTAAATTCATTTTAAAAATATATCCATTAATATTTGAAATATAGGGGCATTGAAGGGCTTTGATGAGGCATGGGAGGCATGAATCCTGATATATGTGGCATTTATGGCCTAGGGATGTCTTCCCAATAAATTAGATCACCTAATGATGTAGATATTCAATATTCATTTCCAAAAATAAATTATTCAACAATTTCCATTGAATTCTTAATTAGGATCTAATTTGGTTTAATTAACTCTTAAGCATGATTCAGCACTTTGTGCATAAATTACTCAAATTAATCAAGATGCATTGTTATTAGCCTAAAATTTGACTAGATTGGAATTAAGATGTTATTTTAGATGAGTTAGATCCATTACCCCATTTAGGGTGTTGTCCACACCAAATAACAAAGGCACATGTCTCATGTAATAGATTTGACAGAAAAGAGAAATCTAGAGCACCTACATACAAATTTGGCATTTTGACTCAAAATTATCTAATCAAAGTTAGCTGGCCCATAAATTACATTTCCCCATTTAGAGATACCATGGCCAAAATTGGCACTTTAATATATTAATTTCAAATATTTTAATGTTTTTTAGTGTTTTTAGGCCAAATTGTACACTTTGGTGGAAATTGGTTAAAAGCCTAGTTGGAGGTTATCGGTGGCCAAATTTAGGTGTCTGCATTATGCATTAAATTATGTATTATTTATGAGTACACATGATGTATATGATTATGTTGATGATTAGATAGATGTGGTTTATGTTTCATGATGTGGTTTGTGGTTATGGATAGTTGGATTCATGTTATGATGTTATAGGATCTATATATGTTATCTTTGTTTATTGCCCATGTTCATAGTGTATGATTTGAATTTAGTGTTTAGTGCTTATGATCTGATGTTTACATTGCTTATGGATTATGCTTATGTTACGTATGCTAGACATGGATGTAGACACACCTAGCTAGGCGTGGGATGGCTTTTATTTATGATTATGCTTATGAAATGCTAATTTTTAATGATTATTTTGGATTTCATTATGTTTAGACCTATGAACATTGATTTTGTTGCTTATAAATGTGATTATCATGTATGGTAAGATAATGCAGATGTTTATGTTTATGCTCATGATTATTTATTTTTAATGTTTATGATAAAATACATGAGATAATTTAATTAACAATACTAGATGGGAGACTAGAGAATATAATCAAGAGGCGAATGCCATAATGAAAATATCAACTAGTCATGATACGATGAGTAGAGAGAATGGTGATTTATCATTAACAAGGACTAAAACAAAACTAAAGTTGGATTGGCCTAATGAACATATTCCCTTGGAATGCTTTGCATTAACATTCATCAAGTGGCTAAAAAGGTGTTTTGACCACATAATGTTAAGTAAGATTGAAAATCCCTTACATATAGTGTAAATGGGAGATGGGTGAAAATGAAACATTTTGTGAGACTAGATTACCTCTTATATAGGTGTACAAAATAAAAATGGTAAGCAAGCCTATGCCAGATGATGTAGACTAATCAATATGGGAAGTCTACTTGTGAGAGCCGATTGTAAATTTCACCTTATTATGTTATTTTGAAAGATAATTATAGATTTTGAGATTGTTTTACTTTTGTTTGTTTGTGATGGTGGGTTTTTTGCTTTATTTTTGTATATGGGAAGTTGATTGATGTGAGAAGCTTCCAGGAAATTTCTATGTTTTTAACAAATGATTTACTCATCCATCCTTTAAAGGATTGGTCTAAGTTTATATGCTTTGTTTGATGCTCTTGACAGCTATCCTTTGAGGGATCAGTCCACCTTAAGTTTTGGAAATTTCAAAAAGGTTTTCAATAGCTATCCTTTAAGGGAGTAGTCTATAAAATATAAGGATGACCCATGATTTCTAGTGATAGGAATTTTGTTATTTTGCTTTGATTTTTCTTGACATATACTTTCTTAGGCTGACTTAGTGGTTAACTTTTATGAAGGCAAAATTAAAATAACAAGAAGGTTGATTAGGTGTGAAGAGGTTTAGGTGATAATGACCATGGGAATCCATCCTATGAAGGTGTGGAAAGTACCATGAGAACCATGCCATGGGTAAAGTTTTGATACCAATTATTAAAGATAAGGATATATCAGTGACTGTTAATCTTATGATTTAGTTGTAATCAGTTGTACCTAAAATAGGGATATGAAATGTAGATGGACAGCAAGGGATGAGCTTAAGTTAGACAATAAGTGAATGTGATCATTCTCAATAAAAGAACAGATGTAGATGTGAAGCATTGAGGGGATCTAGTTTTAGGTGGCCTTTGAGAGAAGATAATAGATAAGTTTTTGATCTATACTTATGGGTTTTGAAATAGGGTCCAAGTTAATTGAAATCAAACTTGCCACTCTTATTTTTCTCAATATTAGTGATGTGTTAGTTTTCTTTTAGGATGAGGTCTTTAATATTGAATTATTTCACTTTAAGGTGTTTTTTATAGGAATGATTTATGCACTCTTGATATATATGAATATGGGTAAGGGTTACTAGATGATTCTTTCACATAACTTAAGTTGGGATAAATGGTGTTGATGATAATAATCATCTGAAACAAGCTCTTGTAAAGATATTCAAAGAGAGGGGATTTAGAATTAAAGGGGTAAGATAGCCTCTACTCCAAATATAAGATAAAATGAGGTAACACCCATAGGGGTTTGAATTCTAGTATGATATGCCCATAAGTTGAAGGGGATGTGCAAATACCAATCTCGACCATATACACTGACCATTTTAGTTAACATGTTATTAGGAGTTTTATTTGAGGCTTCTACTTATCCATTATCTTAAGGTGATAGGGTGAGGATAAACTTAAATTATTGATGAATTTGTCACATAAACCATGGCCTTGCTTGTTCTTAAAATATTTACCATTGTCAATGATAATCTTATAAGGAACATCGAAGTGGTAGATGATATGATGGTTGATAAAGTTGACAATATTTTTCACTTTGGTTGAGACTAGAGGAAGAGCCTCTACCCACTTGGTAAAATACTTGGTCACAATGATAATATAATGGTGTCACTACAAGGAATGGGGGTTGATCTCACTAATAAGGTCTAAACCCCATTGTAAAAAGGGCCAAAAATTAGTAAAAACTTAAAGACTATGGCTAGGTGCATGATGTAAATTAACATATTATTGACATTTGACACATTTTTTCACATAATCACAAAAATATTGGTTGAGAGTACACTAGTAATATCTGAGGTAAAGGATGCATTTAGCTATAGTGAGGCCACTAAATTTACCCCCATATATACCATCATACATTTCCTTGATAGTGTGAGAGGATTCATGACTATGTAAGCAATGGAAGAGAAGGCCATCAAAGCCATACTTTTAAATAATTCCTCCCATAATGGTATATTAAGAGGTAATCTTGATAAATTATCATTAATCATTCCTATATAGGCTAGAATAACCATGATAAGTTTAAGATAGTCAAAGGTTTGCTGATACCAAAGGTCAGGTTGGGTCTTCTCCACATTAAAATTGGTGGGAGAATCTAGTTTGACATAAGATGTATGGGTAAGTCTATAATTAATGATAGATAGATTAGATTCTAAGGGTATAAATGGGATCTACAAGGAAAGGGATACCATGATGTTGATGAACTTATTGGTAGATTATAGGGTTGACTAGATGTAGTAGTATTCAAACTATGCCAAGATTTAATCAACTAGTGGCTTGTACTACTGCAAAACATCATTTTTACACTAGTATAATCCATTTATTTGATTGACCACAAGTTGAGAGTCACCAAATATGTTGATAATTTTGAATCCTATGGTTAACGTAGTTTGAAGGCCTATCACTAGGGCTTCATATTCATCCATGTTGTTAGTACATTCAAAATCAAGCTTGAAGGACAAAGGTAGAGTATCACTATTAAAGGGGATAAATATGATAATAGGTCCCCATCACATTGACATTTTGATCCATCAAATAACATGATGACTTGATAGGTGAAATTTTCTTGAGAGAGGGATATGATGGACTCATTCGAGAGCTTAAAAGGAGGAGGTTGGTTATCTGCTAATGGTGCTTCAGCTAATTAGTTGTAAATGACTTTACCTTTAATTAACTTCTACCAAAAAAAATTAAGATCAAACTCTGCTAAGATCATGAACCACTTGGCCATACATTGGTTTTGGTATATCTTGGAGTGCATGTACTTGAGTGGGTTGGTATTGGTAATGATGTAGGTTTTATGGTTAAGAAGATAATGGGAAAGTTTGGTGGCCATGAATAATAAAGCTAAGTAAAGTTTCTTAGTATAAGTGTATTGAGTCTCATACTCTACCAATGTGTAGATAATGTAATATATGTCTTGATATTTATGTTATTCATCTTGATGAGCCAGCATTACCTCTAGGGAATAGTTAGTGGTAGAGATATAAAGTTAAAAGGGTTGGTCATCCTTGGGAAGGGTAAGGATAAGTGGTGAAAAGATGTAATTTTTGAGTGAATCAAAGGCATCTTGATAATCATTATTCCACTTAAAATACACATCCTTCTTCAAAATGTGGTGGAAGGGTTGGAATCGAACTAAAAGCTAGGAAATAAAATGATGAATGAATTATAGTTTCCCTTATAATCTATGGAGTTGTTTAAGGTTGGTTGGAAGAAGCATTTAGAGGATGGATTTAATCTTAGTGGGATTGAATTCAATTCCATTAAGGGAAACAATGAATCTAATAACATTTCCTAATAAGACCCCAAAAATGCACTTCTTAGGGTTAAGATAGATATGATAATGGATAAGTCACTCAAAAATTGTCTTAAGAATGGTTAAGTGATCTTTTTGGAGTTTGAATTTTCCTAAAAGGTCATCCACATAGTCCTTTACAACATTATGGATAAGGTCATGGAATATATAAGTCATGGAACATTATTGAGTTGCACCAGCATTCTTTAATCCAAAAGGCATGACTATATAGCAAAAAGTTCCCCAAGGGGTGGTAAAGGTAGTTTTATACTAATTTTTAGGGGTGATTAACATATAATTTTAACTTGATAATACACCCATGAGAGATAGATTCTCATGTCTAGTTATCTGATCAACAAACTAGTTGATGTTGGGTAGAGTAAATCCATCTTTTGGGCAAGCAAGGTTGAGGTCATGAAAGTCCACACAAATCCATAGTCCCCCTATGGCTTTGGTGATAGGTACAACATTTGAGACCCATTAGGAGTAGTTAATGGGTTGAATAAAGTTGATATATAAAAGATGTTAGATCTCTTCTTTGATGAGAAGGGTTATGTGGGGATGCTTACATCGAAGCTTTTTATTGATAAGTTTTGCATCATGATGAGTGACTATGTAATGGGTAACGATGTCAAGGTCAATTCTAAGCTATCATTATAAGACCAAGAGAATGTTATGCTATGGTCTTGGAGGAAAGAGGGAAAGTCTCAAAGTTTCTCAGTATTCAAATATTGGCCTAGTTAGATAATACAAGGGTTATTCATAGTACCTAGGTTGATATCTATGATGGATTCATTCAACATGGTTAAAGATTCAAGAGGAAGGGATTTGTGGATTGAATAATCTAGGGCACAAAGATAAGTGAGAATAGAATCATCATCATCTTGGTACTAAACAATGTTAATTGTAGGAGAGTCTTCTCCTATCATGTCAAGATGGGTCAAAAGGATGGTTATGGTCACCCCCTTTTTTTGATAATTTAGGAGTCTAAAGTTGATCATGTTGAAAAAAAAAAGTTAGGTGAAATTATTTCATCATCCTCACATGTAGGTAGGGGAGAGGTTAGTTAGGAGGGGGTATATTTCTCAACAATGGTGGTGGTAGGTGTTTTAGGTTACTTTTTGTTGGGGAAGATGAAACCAAGTCTGTGTTTCTAATGAGGCTTCTTAGTTTCAATGGTGACCAATTCATGTGGGCCATATTCATAACACACAAGATTGAAGCCTTTCCAAGAACACTGATGAAGGTATGTCTTGGCAAAGTTTGGTTTATCTAGGTATGAGAAATTGATGATGAATGGTCAAGGTGGCATAGAGCTGGTAGGAGCACCAAGGTATTTATCAAGTCCTTCATATAAAAAATGGGTCTAATGGTTGGAAGGTCTAAAGGGAATGATATTTCTAACATTGGGGTCATATCCTAGATGGTTCGTAAGTTTTCCATACTCATGAGGAGTAGGGAAAGTGTCCAGTGCTATAAGGTGGTACTCCCCTAGTGAAAGATGATAGAACATGGATTCTAAAGGGTCTATGGTAGGGATTTAGTGTAAAGGTATAGAGGAACTAGTTGATTCCTCATTGGTGTAAGGGGATATAATATCAATTTTGGTTGTTGGAGGTTGGGTTTTAGATATTGAGGGTGTGTTGGATGGGGGTATGAGGACATCATTAGGGTGATAGGTAATGTTTCATGTTAATAAAGGACTCAAGTTAGCTTAGATGGTGATGACCTAACCCTCATTATCAAACTTAATACAATGGTGAAGGGTAGAGGAAAAATAACCCATGGAGTGAATCTAAGGTCATTCCAATAAGACATTGTATTAGAATTCACCTTCTACAACATAGAATAGTTTGGGGAGTAGTTGGGGTCCTCCACGGATATGAAAGATGGTAGTTCCCAATGTAGTGGCCATGGTATCATTAAAGGAATGAAGGATGGATAAGGATTTGGACATAACATTATCTAGGAGGTTTAGTTGGTTGTAATCATGAGAGGAGATGGTGTTTGTCCTAGATCCCCCATAAATCATGACCCATTTGATGTGGGTTTGGTTGATGTAAGCAATAGTAAAGAGAGGGGAATCTAGGTCCTCTAGGTAGATGGAAGATATTTCTAAATCCTTGAAGGTAAAGAGGTTATAAATTTGAAGGGAAACAACAAAGGTGAATAGAGGCTAGGGTTCCTTGGGTTGGACCTTAATGGATTTCAAAACCTCTATTAGTGCTTGGTGGTGATAGGGAGAAGTACTTCACTAGGTTTTGATGAATTTTTTTGAGGATAACTCTCTTGATGGATTTCAAATGGTTAGATTTGGAAGCACATAAGATAGACACCTTGGGTTTGGTCAAGGATGTAGATGGTTGGGTGTATATTAGTTGGGAGTTTGAGGAGGGGTATGTCCAAGGAATGGACACCTTAGCCTTCCCCTTATCCTTATACTATGCTCTCATGACCATGTTGATAATATGGATAGAAGGAGAGGTTGAGATAGAGGATTGGTCAGATTCATCTTCACTCTTAGGTGAGAGTAGAGGAGTGGGTGAGTGTTCGGTAGATATGGTGGGTGGTTAGATTGGTATGGGGCTCATAGGAGGTTTGTCTATTAATAGATCATCCTCATCATAAATTCAGTGGGTTATGGTTTGGAGAGATTTATAGTTTTCTATATCATGGCTTGGTGTCCTATGATAAGCATAAACTTGGTGATCATTGTGCCAAGTGGATTTTGAAGCTAGAGGTTCAAAGGGTCTAATGGGATGTAGGTATAAATAGGAGGTTTTTAATAACCTATGAAAAATGGTCAAATAGGATTCAACTAGAGATGGTAAAGGTTTAGCAATTTTTACTTTGGTGGTTAAGGTAAGATTTTGTTTCAAAATAGGTTTGGTGGTATTATTTTTGGGTAGGGTGGTATGCTTGGTTTATAGCTTCAATTTAGGAAAGGAGGTTGATGAGATATAAGTGTAAGGTCATAAGGTAAGTACCTTAGGTATTTTTAGCATGATGAAAAGAGGTGTGTCAAAGATAAACTATGAAGGTGTAGCCAAAAGAGGAGATGGGGTTTTGTTATATGTAACTAGATTCTTGCTCGAGGTATAGGGATGACGCCCCAGAATAGAAGTCAAGGTTGAGAGAGGAAAATTTTAGGACGTATAGCCTTTGTATGGTTTTTCTTCTTTGGTTTCTTTGGTTTGGCATTTGGTTGGTGGGTTCGAAGAGGCTAGGTTTACTTTCATAGATGTGTGACTAAGGCTTAGTGTAGGGATGATGCCAAGATTCTTGATTATCTTGGTTAACTTAGTTTGAGAGGGTGATTTGGTTGCTTGGGGTTTAGGTGTCTTGGTTGGTTGAGGGCTCATTGAATTGGTAAGAGTTATAATGGGTGTGGTTGATAAGGTATGATTTTGGATAGTGGAAGTGTTGGGTTGGTCCACCAAAGGTAGAGTTGAAGTCTCTTTCTTGATGATATAAAATATCCCTTATTACTAACATAAGGTAGCTTTATCCATGTTAGGGTTAGAGATAAAATCCATTTTTTTCACTAGATTAGAGAATGATTTATAGGTCAATTTGATTCCCTAAATAGTGGACCTAAAAGATAGGCCCCTAGGTGGAGACACAAGGATGGTAACCTCATCACCTTCCTCAATTAAAGGATGCAAGTTTGAAATAGGTGGTTCCTATATAGGAGGAGTAGACATAATGGTTTCCTTTGTGGGAATGATCTATAAAGGGGGAGTGGTTTGCTTGATATCTAAAGGTGAAAATAGGATGGTGATGGTTGGTTGTTTCCAAATATCAGCTAAAAGGATGGCTAGTGACTCCACTACCTTAATAAGTGGAGGGAGAAAGGATAGTATTTCCTCAATTTGAGTGTCTAAAGGGAGGGAATGTGGGTCCATTATCTCAATAGACAATGGAAAATCATAAGATTAGATACTAGATGATTCGATAATGAATGCATCAAGGACCATGTTAACTATATGGGTATCATGAGAGCACTTGATGTTTTTGCTCTCACTCTTGGTAGGAGCATGGTTCAAGAATGGTTCCTAAATATATAAAGGGCCTAATTTGATGGTGCATTAGGGTTATCCAATATAAGTTCCCCCTTGTCAATGAGGGACTGGACAAGGCTCTTGAAGGTGTTGCACCTACTAACATCATTCCCTATCACTCGATGGAAGGCACATAGATCATTCTCATTATACCAAATAAGTGTGGGATGAGAGGAGTCAAATTATGGAGGTGGCTTGATATGATAAATTTGAATGATATTGGCTTTTAATAACTTCTCCAAGATGGAAGCATAGGATTCTCTAAGTGGAGTGAATTACTTTTGGTTGTTTTAGGTTTGATTCTTCTGGTTTTGCTTTGAGGAAGTAGAGAAATTTGATTGGTTGATAGAAGGTGGAGGAACAATTTTAAGGAACAATTTTGGTGTTAGTATTAGTTTGGTTTCTTGACTTGGAGGAAGAAACCTCATTGGTTTTATAGGTTGATTTCTTTTTTATCTTAAGCTTACTTTCATCAATGTTTTAATTCTCTAACTTATGTGCCATGATAAAATCTTCATCAAAGGTTTGGAAGCTTTGGACATGTAATGTGGAAGAAATATGCTTGGCACATGCCTGAGTAAAGAGCTTTATGAGTCTGGGTTGAGGGAAAAAAAGGAAATTTGGTTAATAAGGCTCATCTAATGAGACACAAAATATGCAATGGATTCATCCTCAAATTATCAAGTAGAATAAAGGTCAGTGATAGACACTTTATTGGAGATATTGATTTAAAATTGGTCCAAGAAGGTTTGATCCAATTGGGTGAAGGAGAAGACGGAATGTTTTAGTAGGGCACTATACTAATCTAAGGCTAGACTAACTAGAGATATGGGGAAGGTGTAGAGAAAAAGGGCATCACCATAAGTGATGAGATAGAGAGCATGCCTAAATTACCTAAGGTGCCATTTGGGATCTTCTTTACTTTTAAATTTAGAGAACTTGGGAGATTCCTTTTGGGGAGGATATGGTTTGGTAGGGACAGATGGATGGATGGGCTCATTACAAATTCGGTCATATGAAAAGATGTTTTGACAACCTAAAATGGATTACTTTAAGGTGGTCATCTTGTCCATAATCATCTTCACTAAATCAACTTAGGTTTTTGTACCCAAAGGGTTATAAGATGCATATTGTTGTGGTGTTTGAGAGATATACAGAAAGTGGGTAGAAGGTTGGGAGGCTGCTACATATGAATAAGTAGATGTCCATGGTTAGGTAGAATACATATAAGGGTAGGTAGAGGTAGGTGGTAGGGTAGTGGTTACATGACTTTGTATATTAGGGATGTAGCCAAAGGTTGATCCAAGGGGTACTTGTTGGATAGGAGCAATATTTGGGTTGGTGATCGATGGAAGGTTTTTGACCCTTATACTAATCAGTTGTAAGATAGAGGGTATATACACCACAAAGATTTGAAGTGGAGTTGTGGTTGATGGGTTGAAGGTAGCTAAAATAAGGCTAGTAGTACTAGAGGTAGGCACTCCTATAATTAAGGAGTGG
>JARHVA010009406.1:0-55000 GCA_037957365.1 Torreya grandis
TTCACTTATGATTTTTGCATACTCATAATTTTGTTGGATTTCATCATACAATTGAGTTGACTTTCTCTTGGTCGATAATGAACTCTATTTTTTATTCCCAAATTATATATGGGATTAAAAATAGAAAATTTTATTTGATAACTCATTAGGATACCTTAGATTTACGTAATTATTCTAAAGTTTTATACTTTATTTAACATGGTATAGGAATTTTGTTTAGTTGTGAAATTTTTTTGGTGTTTGGTTAGGAGTCAAAATGGGTATAAATTTAAAATAATCTTGATATAATTTAATCTTGTAACCCTGAAATTGATGTTATAAGTTTGTATTGTTTGAATGGTTTAGCATGCATGGATATCTTTATTGTAATTTCTTAGTGAACAAGACAAATTTTACTCAAAGATATTAGGTGTTTTCTTTCCTTTATAACCCAATTAGAACTATATCTACAATTTGATTTAATAGTATTATAATATAGAGGTATTATAGGTAAGGCAACCTACATTAGAGATTAAGTTACCTCTTATATCTGAAGCAAGTATATATGTATGTATGTAAATACACACACACACACACACACACACACACCACACACATGTATGTCTGTGTGTGTGTGTATGTATATATGTATGTATGTATATGTACATATGTATACATACATACATACATACATATATATATATATATATATATATATATATGTATGTATGTATATATATATATATATATACATATATATACACACACATATATATATACATATATATACATATACATATATATACATATATATACACATATATATATATATATATATATGTATATATATAATATATATGTATGTATATATATATATATATATATATATATATATATATATATATATATATATATAAGGTTACATAACTTTTATAAAGAGTTAGGGCTGGATAGTAGGTGTTGCAAGATAAAAGTTAGTTAATAACATGATTATTCAAAGCTCATATATAAAGTAGATGTAAATATAAAAATAAAATTGGATTACCAACAAAGATTTTATAGATCAATACATTATCTATGTTACAACCATAATTTTTGTTATAAATAGAAACAGTAATTGTAGAACAAAGTTTCAACCAGAGTTTAGCACAGAAACACATAATGAGATCTATAACTATGTTATATCTAACATAAGAACTATACCTAGTACATAACTCATCAACAAATTCATTAGGAAGTGTTTTAAACACATATTATTTAGAAAGAAGTTAGTCATTGTCATCATACCCACTCAATCCTATCTACTTAATTCATTATGGCCATCTTATTAGATCCATTACTAACTTATTCCCTTATTCGAGTACTTGTAAAGGCTATTGAACAACCACTACCTCATTAGGTAATTCATCAAATTTTATCAAATAGTGGTAGAGTGAAAAAATATTAAACATAAGAATCATCATACTAAGATTTCTTAAGCAAAATCTAATAATTCACAAGTAGTAGATAAGGATCAAGGGAAAAGGACTATTTCCAAAATTAATGCAAAGCCTTGTAACACCTTTTCAATTCACAAGCAAATAAAGGCATAAGGTTTAGCATGAACTAAATTTTTTAAATGTGTACAAACTTCATGGGATGCTTCAATAATCGTGATTATGTTTTGTAAATGAAAATAATAGATTACTATAAGGTAAAGTATAAGAACATGACAAGACATACCTAAAGATCTTAGATGATTTAGCACATTGGCTCATAATTATCTTTTTCACTTCTAATCCTTACCATTATGAGTTTCAAATGAGTTCAAGGGACTCAATACATATTCATAGTTCCATGGTCTAAGTGTAATTATAATATGATTGGTTTTAATATCATTCTTAAATAGTTAAGCCTTTTATCTTAGGTTCATGACCTTATCTTATGCATTTGTATGTTGCTTTAACTTAGATTAGAACTTAATTTTTCTTATGTTCCAAAGGAGAAATTATTTATACCTACTTAAATAGTAGAGTTCTATTAATCTTCACTTACAATATAAGGATATGAATTAACTTTTTTTATATTATAATGATCCATTCCAAACATGGAACGATTTCTCTTCTATCACAATATGCCTTAGTTAGGAATAACCATTTACTTTTATAAACCTTAAATGAGGTATCTTATTTACTAATTTACTTACTACATATGTGTATAGTTTTATATAATTTCATTGTAATTCAATTCGAAGGAGTTATAAGGAGCTGTCCATAGTAGCCCATTGCACTTTGACAATGCTTTATTAATTTATAAAATGAATTATTGTCCTATATTAACCATTATAATATTTATGCAGCTTTAATTAAGTATTTATTCTATTTTAACCCTTATGAGAGATTATTACAACTATTACAAACTCATTTATAAGTCTTAAGATGATTATAATCTCTTTGATTCACCATATTATAGACACAAGGATTTAATTTTATTAATTCATAAAAGTTATTTTCTTGAGGTATTCCTTGGAAGTTTCAATTAAAATATTATTAACTAAATCATTTAACATAACTTAAAAATCACCTCATAATAATATATTATAATGCTCAATGCAAACTAACTTATTTAATGAATAACATTGCTTAGCTTTTATAAGAATAATGTTAATTACATAAGAAGTATTCAAGGTAATATAAATTTTAAGTTTGTTCTTGATATGAATTCATAACATACCAACATTAGTTTCCAATTATCATACACTAATTTACATTAAAATATCCATGTAAAAATCAAAAGTAATTTTTACAACTAGGTTCCAAGATGACTATTTATATACTCGCATAACTAGTTGTTCAATGCCACAAACCCAGTAACAACCAAGTATAAGAAAATATATGAATAAATTTTAACATTATTATTCAACTATTAGCTAATAAAATATATAAACTAGAATGCCATAATTTTTGAACTTTATGATAAAATCTACTTATTGTAAAATAAGAGACTAACTGAAAGTACATGTTAATATCACATAACTATGTTCATATTATAAAATGTATTAATTAACCAATGGAATTAAGTATATAAATAATAATACAAAGAATACATGGATAATCAAATGATCAAATATAATAATAACCATAAACCAATATTGCATGTTTTATTTGAATATAAAAGATAAACATAATGTTACATGTATCAAATACAACTATATTGAATAAAATTGATTACATAAACATTTTAGTTCATCTACATCCAAATATCACAACTCAAGTTAAGGAAGAGGTGTATCAAAATATTTTTCATGTAAACCAATGAATCCAAACTAGATCATTAGTCTTAATGAGCCCAACCATAAGTGGCCCTAGACCACCCCAACCATTAGTTGGATACAAATCATAAAATTAAAGAAACAATGGAGAAAGAACAAATGAAATGTACCGAGTTTGAAAAATAACAAAATAATCAAACAATTGATAGAAATTAACCACGTGAATCCATCTCACCAAGATCCATTAACTTAGTACATGATTATGACTATAACTCATTTTATTGAGATTTTTTATTTATGATCAATATTCCATTTAAAGAATATAATATGACCCACAAATATTAAGCAATGAATTTATCAAGAATTCATCTTCAAATACTATTTTAATATATATTAATGAGTTAAAATAAAAACTCATAAAAAGAACACAACAAATTCAACTACTCTAAAATGTTAATATAAAACCCTATGTAAATTTATGGGTCAAAATTTGATCGAAATAGACTTTACCAAAAGTAGAAAAATATTATATATCAACTAAAATGATATAACATAATAATAGTAAATAATAAACTGATCATTATTTTCACATGTAAGTCAACTAATAATAATATAAATAAATTAAAACATAATTACTAGAATCATACCAATAATACCAATAAGATTTTATAAACTTAAGTCAACTAATAATGACCAAATTATAAAATAAAATTCAAACATAATCATGCATTTAAAAATAATAAAATATTATTTTTGCCCTAAAATTTAGTGTTTATTTTAAAATATTGGAGTCTCAAATACAAAATTTCCCCCAACTCATGTACATGGTTCAACATAAAAAATAGGCTTTAAAATACAAAAAATGACATTTTAAAAACCCATGTAATCCATCTAAGGTTTTTAAAAACATAAAATGAATTTACAACACAACACAATCAAAAGTAGCCATCATTGAAATAGTGTATCAAAATAATAAATCCCATCTATAACCAACTTTATTGTGTGTGTGTGTGTATGTGTGTGTGTGTGTGTGTGTGTGTGTGTGTGTGTGTGTGTGTGTGTGTGTGTGTGTGTGTGTGTGTGTGTGTGTGTGTGTGTGTGTGTGTGTGTGTGTGTGTGTGTGTGTGTGTGTGTGTGTGTGTGTGTGTGTGTGTGTGTGTGTGTGTGTGTGTGTGTGTGTAGATTTATATCCCATATATCCATAATAGAAAATATAAATAATATATATTCGTAGTTATATCCATAAAATCCATGATCGGTCTATATAATGGTTGTCATGCAATAACACTAAAAATAAAATACATTGACTAGTTTAGGTTTTTTAAATATATACACCTTAATATAGGTAAGATAACAATGCTTATGTTTATGGCTAAAAACAATAACTAATTTTCCATTTAAAACTATAGAAAAATGTAACCCAAAATTTTAAAAACACCACTTGGAATCTTGAAATCAACCACATAAGAAAACTTTATTCATTTCTAGGCTCCCAAAGTTTTTTACCAAAAATGCATCTAAAAATCGACATGCCTCTAAAAAAACCAATCAAATATATAAAAACTAAATTGAACCCTATTTAACTCTATTAAACTACCATATGGCCGATAAGATCAATGATTATTTATAGTTGAAGCTCCCTAAAAAACCTCATGTTTCAATTGCATTTAATTCCCCTTGGTTTTCATGACAGAAATTTTGGTAGTCTCCCCAAGGGGAAAATATCTTCAAAAAAACATGCTAAAATGACAACAATAAAACCTAAAACCATTTTGTAAGAGTCTTAACCAAACTTTTCATTCTATTACAATCTAATTCCATGACTCTAAAGTTGAATGGAAAAATTAAAACATCAAACTAATGTCGAGCCCCAAGATGGGTTGTGACCCTAACAACCTTAGCACATGGCCAAGCCAAACTTGGGTATAATAAAAAATTAATGCCAAATGAATAAACATAAAAATGAAGTCCTTTATTGCATAGAAATTAAATCACATAGTAGATAGAAAACATTTTCAATTTCCTTCAACTATAATACTATTAATACTAAACATTAAATCCAAACACCATCAAGACAATTCAATAAGGTAATAAATAGTCAACACTCAACAAAATGACTAAAAACACAAGAGAAACTAATGACCAAATTTCATGTTTAAGTTGACAAGTCATTAATATAATGAAAACATAATCAACTAGAATGACATAAAATGATGACATCAAATATCAATCAATAGTCTCAAGACTAATCACAACTCAACAAAGTTGTCAAGTCCAAAAATTGATAAAATTAAGTAAAGTAATGATTTTACAAATATCAAAACTGATTAAAATCAATAAATAATGAAATCAATTTTAAAACAATAACACTCCACTTAAATCTTGTAAAAATGTGACTTAATCAATAGTACTGTCAAACTCAAATTTTATAATAGAATTTACTATTTTAGTTCATCCACATTATTTTTCCATGTTTCTCTACTAGTCAAGTTTGAAAATAACCTATATCATGTACCTATCCTTGTAATCAACAAATAGATCATCAATAGTATGTGGACATCTAAATACAATAAATGCAATACCAATATTTAAATAACACATCTGAATTGAATATTAATTTAATACTCATTAAGAATAAATATCCAATGTTATAATGAAAGCTATATCCATAACTATCTCAATAATAACAAAATATATCAACATAGATCACAAAACTTTAACACTATTGTCAAACAAAAAAAATGTCTTCAATAATTCATAACTAACTATATCAGTAATTTGAAATAAATGAAGGTCAAATAGGGTCATGACATCTTTCCCCACTTAAAAAAGAGTCATCTTAGTGATAAAAATAACTAAGGATAATGTTGATAAAAATAATCTCATATTCCCAAGCAGCACTTCTTTTTTATAAAGGATCCCATTGAACCAACACTTAGTAAATCTTACAATTTATCAATTTAATACTATGATGCTCTAGGATATTCACTAGATCCAACTAAAACTTTTAATCTTATAAAGCCTAGAGATGAGTCTAATCCAAAATATGACATGGATCACGAATATATTTTTTGAATAAAGCAACATGAAACACATTGTGAATTCGAGACAAGGGAGGAGAAAGGAATAATGAACAGGTAACATGACTCATTTTCTCTAGAATTTCAAAGGGTCCTACAAATATAGGATCTAATTTGGAAGACTTTTAAAATTTAATTGAATTTTTCTATAATCTAACATGAATAAAAACCTTATCTCCCACTTGGAATTCATGTGGTGTCCTTTATAAATAATCATAACTATTTTTACTATCATAGTCTTGAAAAACATTAGTACTAACAACCATCCTATTTTCTAAACCTTCCCAATCAAGTGGAGTTTTACACTTGCACTCATACAAAGATTTGAAAGGAGCTATTTTAATCCTTTAATGGTATGTATTATTATAATCAAATTAAACTAAGTGTAAATAATCCTCCCATTTACCTTGTTGATCCATCATGTACATTCTTAGCATGTCTTCCATAACTTCATTTAATCTTTCTATCTGATTGTTTATTTTTGGGTGATAAGACAAACTAAAATTCAACCTTATACTAAAAGTGGTAGTCATTTTTTTTCCAAAACCTTGAAATTAAAATTTTATCTCTATTTAAAATAATAAATGTATGCATGCCATGCAATCATAATATTTCTTTCACAAACTTTGAACCAAACATAGATGCATCATTAGTCAAGTTTCTATCAATGAAATGACCAACTTTGATAAATTTATCTATCATAACCAAAATAGTATCATATTTTATTTTATAATTTAGGAAACCACCTTTGAAATATAAATAAATCATAAACCACTTACCTCATGGTACAACATGAGGTTAAAATAATATTCCTAGATGGTAATGTTCAACTTTCACATGTTGACATTCCAAACATCTTGACACAAAGTTAGCAACTTCATGTTTCATTCTAGGCTAATAGTACAACATTGTCAGCACATGTGTCATCTTCATGATAAAAGGATGAGTAAAATGAGGTGTTGCATGCACTTCTTTCATCAAAATATCCTTTAAGTCACCAAACTCAAGTACATAAATTATGCTTTTATGTCTAATTAAACCATCAAAATTAATAGAAAAGTAAAAAAAATCTTTTTTGCAGGCTTTCCATCCATATTTGCACTTGCATCTTGGCAAAATCTATCAAAACATTGTTAGTCTAATATTTTATTTTTCAAATTATTGTGTAAAATAAATAAGGTAATGAGATACATGCATCAAGTAAGTGAATCTACAACATGATTCTCTTTACCTTTCACATATGAAATATCCATATCAAAATTACTTAAAAATTGCATCCATCTACATTGACACACATTTAGATCATCTTAGGAAAATAAACATTATAGGCTACAATGATCAAATTTTACCTCAAAATACTTACCTAGAAAAAGCATTTCCATTACTTCAAATCATGGATAATGATAAAAAATGTAAATCCATTATTGGTGTAATTATTCTCATGGTCTTTTAGTTTATGTGACTCATCAAACACAATTGAACCATCCTGAGTTAACATGCCACCCAAACCTTCTTTGGATGCATCAACCCATATTTCAAAATATCTATTCAAATTTAATTCAATAAATATAGGTGCCAAAGTTCTTAACTCTTTAATCTTTAAAAAATCTTGTTCACATTTCAAAATCCACACAAACTTCTTACCCTTACACTATAAGAAATTTATTGGGTTAGCTATTTTAGAAAAAAATTAATAAATATTTTATAACAACTATCCAATTTGATAAAACTATCTACTTCATGTACATTTTTAGGAACAAACCACTCTAGAATAGCTTTAATATTTTCTATATCAACAATAATACTAGTCTTAGACATAATATGACCTAGATAGTATATCTTAGATTGAAATAAAACACATTTAGATGGTTTACCAAGCAGTTTATGTTGCCTTAGACTTTACAACTCTAAGCAAAAATGTTGTCCATGTCTAGATACATTCTTATAATATATCAATATATCAACAAGTAATAATAAACCAAAATTATCTATAAAATACTTGAATAAACTATTCATTAAGTTCATAAATGCAATAGGTGCATTAGTTAAACCAAAAAACTTTACCATAAACTTGTACTATCCATACCTAGTTCTAAAAGAAATCTTATGGATGTATTCTTCCTTGATCCTTAGTTGGTGGTAACTTGATCTCAATTATATCTTCAAAAATATAGTTACATCCTTAATTTGAACAAATAAATCATCTATCATCAACAAAGGGTAATGATTCCTAATGATAACCTTATTAAACATGTAATAGTCAACACAATCAACAAAGTTCCATATTTTTTTCATAAAGACCACTAGTGCACCCCAAAGCATCACACTTGGCCTAATACTATAAATTTATATCAATTCTTATAGTTGAGCTTTCAAATCTTGTGAATTTGATATGTTCATATGATAAGGCATTTTAGATGTAATTGATACCCCTATCATTACATCAATCAAAAAATCAAATTCATGTTTAGGAGATAAACTAGATAATTTATCGAGAAACATTAGAAAAACATTTTTAAAATAGATATTATTTTATTATTAATTATGTTATATGTGAAATTTCTTGCATCTAAACACCATACAATTTTCAACCTTTATATACTTATTTCTTCAAGTATAAAGATGATAAAAACTTGCATACTTTTGATTTCAACAAACTCTAAATTTATACATGTTTCACCAAATCATTATAATAATATATCACTTTGATATAGTAGTCCAAATTTACTTTATGCTATTACAATCAATCCATGTCTAAAATAACATCAAAATATTTGAGAGGAGATAAAAATAAATTAATTTGGGTCTAAAAATTTTCCATGTCTAAGTTTATGATCTCAAGACACTTACTAACTAATACTCTTTTACATAAACCTAACTCAACATCCCAACCATCCTTTAAGGTCACCAGATTCAACTTACAACATGTTACTAACTTAGGATCCATAAAACTATTAGTTGCTCTTGAACCAAACAAAATTGAAATAGAAAATCATTTATTTTACCTTTGATTTCATTACAATTTGTTTGGAAATTTATTTTTCTATTATCCACAACTTAATATACTCTATGATTAGCTGAGTCCTTATCACCACATTCCTAGCATACTATAGTCCTTTACGATGTCATCAAAATGGTATTTTCTCCAATAGTAGGCATATTTTGACTACTTTAGGTTATATTTATCTTAAAATTTGTAGTCATATAATAATTTAGATTTTTGAAATTTTTTACTTTGTCTTTGGAATTTTTTGAGACCACTCATCCTCCTAGAAAATATATGGTTTGAGTCAAATTTCTTAAAATTTTTAGGCAAAGGGGATAGATTTTTATTCTTAGATTGCTACCTATTTTGCTTAAAATATTTTCTAGCCTTTTGATGAGCTTTCACCTTCTCTTCTACCCTATAAAAATATTTGATAACAATAATTAGAGTCTTAGAATTTTTCTTATTAACATCATGCATTAATATATCTTTCAAACTTAGCTTAAACTTAGTGAATTTAGTTTCTTTATCATGCATGTAGTTAACATGATGCAACATATTTAAAAACATGTTTTCATGCTTAATCATGATCATATTATCTCATTTAAATAACTAAAAATTATTGTTTTTATTATTATTTTAAGTTGAAATTAAGATACGTATTCTTAAACTACCTTTCAAATTTAGGTTAGGTAAGATTCATTGGTTGGTAACCCTCTAGAACACATAAATAGTTATACCAAAGTGTTGCATCTCTTACTAACTAATAAGAAACCACTCTTTACTTCACATTAGAGGACAAGTTATGTAAATTAAAATACTTTTTTAGGTGTCTTAACCATGCATAAAATGCATCACCTAATTATTCATCTAAAAAGGTTGGTAGAGGTAACTTCTTTAGCTCTTTAATGATATGATCAACCACATTGTTAGGGTTATTTTGAATTTCTTGTTCACCAAATTTCCTTTATTATCTATTTAGAATTTATTTATCTATAACAACTTCTAGATTTTATAACCTTCATTCTTGGATATCCAATTTAATTTGAAGTGAATTCAATGCAGTTATAATTCTATTCAAAATTACCTCTTGGTTAACATTGAGATTATTTTCTTCATAGTTATGGACTTCAACATTATTTAGAGGTGGTTCCTCTCTTTTAGGAATATTATCCCTATGACCTTGACCTCTTCCTCTACCTAGTTTAACATTCCTTAGGTTGTTATATTTTATTCCAAATCTTTTTCTCACCATCCTGTGGTGAAATAATTAACAAATTAGTAATAAACATTCTCCAAAGTTCTCTCAAGTAGTAAACCATGTTATGATACCATTATTTCATAACCACATTTTTATTATAAGCCAAAATAATAACTATGGAACAAATTTTCAACCAGATTTTAACACAAAGACAAGTAATTAAATCCATAACTGTGTTATAGTCAACATATGAACTAGACCAAGTATATAACTCATCAATGACTACATTAGGAAGAATTTTAACCACTTAGTATTTGGATAGAAGTGGGTCAGTGTGGTCATACCCACTCACTCTTATCTACATACTTCAATATGACCTTCTTAAAAGAGTTGTTGCTAGCTTATACCCTTCCCCAAGTAGCTATATAAGATATAGATTAGCTAGCACCTCATTAGATAGTTCAACAAAGTTTAGTAAATAATGGTAGAGTGAGAGTAGATTTAATAGAATAATCATCATACTAAGTTTTATTAAGTAATATCTACCAATTAAAAAGCAACATATAAAGATCAAGGGAAAAGTACTATTTCCAAAATCAATGCAAAGCCTTGGAATACCTTTTGAATTCACAAACAAATAAAGGCATGATATTTAGCATGAAGTGCCTTAGGAAACTTGTGAAAGCTTCATGGGATAACTAAAAAAATAACTATAGAACAAAGTTTAAACCAAATTTTAGCATGAAAAAACGTAATGAGATCCATAATTGTGTCATATCCAACATAGAAACTAGACCAAGTACATAACTTATCAATGAATTCATTCTAAATCATTTTAACCACTTGGTATTTAGATAAAAGTGGGTAAGTGTGGTCATACCCACTCAATCCTATCTATTTACTTCATTTTGGCCTTCCTAGTAGAGTTGTTACTGACTTATACCCTTACCTAAGTACCTTTATAAGATATAGAATAACCAGTACTTAATTAGGTAATTCATCAAAGTTCAACAAATTGTGTTATAGTGAGAATAGATACAATAGAAGAATCATCATACTAATATTTATTAAGTAAGATATAAAAAATTATAATCAACAAACAAAGATCAAGGGAAATGACTATTTCCAAAAGCAATACTAATCCTTGGAACACCTTTTGAATTTACAAACAAATAGAGGCATAAGGTTTGACATGAACTGCCTCATGAAATATGTACAAGATTCATGGAATGTTTCAACAACCATGTTTATGTTCTATATGGGAACATCTTACATTACTATAAGGTAATTTATAATCACATGACAAGACAAAACTAAGGATATTACATGATTTAGCACATTGGTATATTGTTATCTTTTCATTTCCAATCCTTATTATTATGAGTGCCACATGAGTTCAAGAGATTCAATACCAATTATTAGTTCCATGGTATAATGCCTTTAAGAGGCAAGACTTTAAGATTAGGGAATGTGTTTTTGTAGGTATAATGTCTTTAAGAGGCAAGACTTTAAGATCAGGGAATTTGTTGTTCCTTGCCATTCTTTCCAAGTTTGTCAATTTAGTGTCATAATGGATATGACTTTTGTCAAGCTTTGGGACCACCTTGGATTATTATATCCCATATTCCTATCTCCTATTCATAACTTTGTAGAGGTTGAAAACATTGATTACAACATTAATTATTAAAATAAAAGTGTTGTTTGGTACTATAGGTAGTGTTTTCTCTTTTAGCCTTTGCAACTCTTATCACATTCTTTTCATTATAGGAATGGTATAGTCTACCTATGATTTTACTATAGACACTAGGTCCTTAGCATACTCTTGCACTTCCCTAGGGATTAATTTTCTTTTATTAATCAAAGTGAAGAGATGTTCTTCACTTTCATATATAATAGCTGAGCTGGACTATGGTTGTTCTACTCTCCTCTAAATTACCCTCTTCATGGTACCAGTGGTGGGGTCAAACATCATCCTAATCTAGGTTGGATTTTGGCTTGCCTAAGGCTTCCCCTATCTTATTATCTACATCATGATTTTCACCCAATTTGGGGTGATTGGTTGAATGTGAGGTTGTTATAGTGGGAGTGCTTTGGTAGAATTAAAATCTAGGGCTGTAATTGGAATATATATGTTGGATGGGTCTAATTGACTAAATAGATTGAATAATGAATTAGTTGGTCACATATCTAGGCTAAATGAGGGTAATGTAGAGGGCCCGATCACTTTGGATATTGTATTAGGTAAAAGTGTCTATTGCTTGTCGAATGATTTGGGGATGGGCTTTGGTGGCTGGTAGGTACGAGGGAGCCAAGGATGAGTGATTGACTTGTAGTGGTCATTTGAGATGGAGTAGACTCCATATCCTAGCTAATATTAGCGATATGTGAGCTTGATGTAGGTGGAAAGTTAGTAGTGGTATGGGATATGAAGGGTGGAATGGTGCCTTCAAAGGAAGATATGGTGGGGGATGTGAACATAGGAATGGCATGGGAAGTAGCTGTACGGATATTATGAATGTATTAATAATGGGAAATGAAGGCAAACATTTTATACTTATTGATGGGGTTTAGGAGGCTACTGAAGACTTATTCCTTATATATACCTTCTTGACTATCCTCCTTATTAATGCTTATAGTCCTTATAATGAGATATTAATTACTTTTGGGGATCCTTCCTCTATATCAATAATATTGTGGCTCAGTTAGTCAGAGCTCTATGGGGCAACTTCTTTAGCAGGTGTAGACATAATTATGGGGATTTGAGGACTAGTTTGTCTACTTGACCTCCCTTGTTTGGATCTCAAAATAATGTCTTTCCCACTTGGAATAACCTAAATTGGGATCTTATAGGGTCTATTTCTGATAATATGAGTGTCCTCCTCCTCCTCCTCCTCCTCTTCTACCTTCTCCTCATAGTCCACATTAAACATGTTCCCATTGATTTATGGGAGATGACATTTTTTTATGTCTTCTTTCTTCCTATCTTGTTCAAGTCTCATCTCAATTGGTATGTTATTCTTTGTTGCATTTATCATAATTACCTTTTCATTCATTATATTACATATATACTTGTGTACCTTGTCTTGATGCCTATATTCTATAACCACATCTCTTTTAAATTTAGAGAGGTGCTTGGTAATGACCTAGTTATGATCTCAAATTCTAAGGTCATCCTTGGGAAATAGGTAGGAATACCTACCTCACTTCCACTATTACATCTTACCACTACTTTACCTTTGTTTTCCATAGTTAGTAAAGATGCTTATGTGGGAGTGTCTTCTTCCTCTTGAAGATGCAATCAATTCCATGTAGTATTTGGTAACATATTTATTATTCTATCAACTTTATTGGAATATACTTTGGTATCCTAAAGGGATATAATATTACCTGTTATACTTTAATTACTATACAATTAGAGTAGAGCCAAAAGTTACCTATATCTCTCATTACCTACCTAACTTTCGATGGCACCCTCTACATTTCACATTATGTGACTGAATTATAGATAGGGGATAAAAATCCTCTATAATTATTTTGATATGGTACATATAATGGTGAATATGCATTTTAGAATGTGTTTGGGGCACCACTTCATCTCATTTAAAAGTATATGTGTTCAACCCTATTTATCTAGTTGCATAAATAACATCCAATAGGTAGATCATGATATAAAATGGAACCCCAATCTAGAAAGTATCATGTATGGATGAAATTAGGTTCTAGCTAATAATATCCGAAAATGAGGGGATCTATTGATCTTCCAAAATTATTTACAATAGTGGGATAACCCTTATATCTATGTATCCAATGTAGGCATTTCCAAATATTTTATTTATTAAGGTAAGGTCAATCCTGACTCCCTATCTAAATTGGGAAATGGGTTTATTCCCTTGGTTATCCATGAATATTATAACTAAGTTTGATTTCCATGAAGCCAAGATCACTTCTAGATTGTGTGCCTCACACCAATTATCAATGATGTTTTAGCTATAGTCTAGCTAGGGCACGGGTAGGTCATAATATTTTTCAAAACTTGACCTTGAAATGAAGGTAATTGGAAGTCCTAATTTCATGGATTTGAGTAGTCAATCATCACATTTTGACATCCTGAAGATTGCATATACTAGGTTAGTGCATGGTATGACCTTAGGTTTTACTATGTCTTCATGAAGATTAATAATTTGGAGTGACAAGATGTCTAAAGAAAAATAAATGACATGGGTCATGGTCTTTAAATAATTGATATTGATAGATCCTTCAACATTATAAAAAAATGTTGTTGTAGTGCATGTCCCCTAAGTTTATGGCCTTGAGGATGAACTTTATGTCTTCAGCATGACTAAATTACCATATTAAAATAAGAAATCACCACTTCCAAATGTAATTCCCTTACCTAAAGTGGAGGGTCCTATTCATGCCATTTATATAGTGCTTTTGGATAGCAATTTATGTCCTTGCATATTCCTCGACAATTATGGATCTCTAATAATGGTAGTTAGGGTGAAATCCATGAAGACCTTGATCTTTATTAAACATTGAGGTTGAAGCTTGTAGAGAGAGAAAGAAAATGCATATGGCTTTAAATAAAAATGTCAGTGACAATGATCAAGTTGAGCATCTTTTTAAAGATTACCTTGATTAATGCAAGGTTAGATAGGATTATAGTTTATGCCACATTAATTATGAGCTCATTACCTTTGAATTGAAAATTTAGTATTTATTTTCCTTTGATTTTACATCAATTTTAGCTTTAAGACTAAAATATACCACCTTATGACATTTGACATGCCAAATGGGATCTAACTAGGGACTTGCAGGGCCTAAAAATGATGAGGATGCTCAGTCAACTCAAATATAGATACATGGAATTTTTTTTATTGTTCTTCAATGCGTTGGGTGTAGCTTAATGTGATGATTCACTTTTTTTAATCCATGTGGAATCTTTGGATTAATGGTAAGATCTAAGGTAGGGCTCTCTAATTTACTTAGCTATGAGAGTGCCACTTATCACTTTTTCAAGTAATCAAGATCTTACTTGGACTAGTATCACTCTCACAAATAGTCTCAACTTTTCTTGGATAGGTGTTGCCTCCTGATTGGTCTTGGTAGTTTTTGGAAATTTTTTGTTAAATTTGTGGCTCAAGATGAGCCACACATTTCTATCAAAGGCAATCTATTAATCTCAGATGTAGCCTTATGGGGATGACAATTGACGTCATCTTATGAGTCTAGTTGGGACATGCATCATTATTATCAACCTTTAGAGGTGATCAAGTGGTTATTTATAAAGTATTAGTGAAAACATGACAATCATCATCATCATCATGTATGTTTAAGGGGGCACACATCATTCTTTTGAAATCATTTTCATCCTTTTACTACTTATCACTCTCATAGGAGGCTCAAATAACTATATACCATTGAGCCTTGATTAGATGGCTTGGGTTAATCCACCTATTATTTTGTTGGGACCTCACAAGATTTGGATTATATGCAACATTAATTTGACATGTGTTAGTTCTAGATGAAATTTTTGGGGCACATGTCACTTTAGAAGGTTGCTCAGATTTGGTTGGTCTTACTTGGGACACATGGTAGCATCTCATAAGGTTCTTTATTATAACAAGATGTATGGTGTCTTAGATTGATCATTTTTTCTCAAATGGGATATGATCTTGACATGTATCCTATAGATATAAATTCTAAAAACTAACTCATTCATGAGCTCTTATAATGGTGTCATGTCATTCATTGGTTTCATAGATTCATTTCAGGTGTCATGTATGGAGTGATGAATTTTTGAGGAATCATGGAGGCCAATGAGGTTTAAATATATCCCATTTATGTTATGATCTTGAATTTGATGTCTTTTAAGATGTCTCAGCCTACCAGATTAACTTTGACATCCTGTGAAGTCGTGTGAGAAGTTAAATTAGACTTCAAGAACATCAAACACCCATCATAAGCAATATGAAACCAAATTAAAACAAAAATTATGTAATTAAATATAATGTAAGGTTGGTTAAATAGGATTTAGTAAAGTCTATCATATCCATGCCCATTTAAAAACTAGGTGGAATACTTTTGACAATGGCCTATCTACACATTTTGAATCAATTATTCATTAAAATTTAGAGAAAACTTGAAGTAGATTGCAATAATTCAAATATTTTCATATGTTATTCTATATTATAGAATAAATATTTAACCATGAAATTTCTAGGAAGTATTAAAGTAACTTTCTATGTGGATAAATGACTCAACAAACTTAGCTTTTAGGCATTTTTGAAAGATTGAAATAGGAGGGTCCCCATTCCAGGAATAGGGGGTAGTTGAGCATCAAAAAATGGTGACCTCTATGGGGAAACATTGTAAAATTTTATAATATATATCTTCTATTCAAATATTAATTAAAAATTAATCATCTCACTAGGATTTTTATCTAATATCAAAACTACTTTTGGAAAAAATGAAATATCATAAGCTAGAAATAGAGTTTAAATATTGTGGATAATTATATTATGTGTGTGATTTGAAGTTCATTGACCATTTCCAATAAGTTTATAAGTGTTACCTTTCATGTTTCAAAACATCTATACATGGAATGACTTGATCATTCTTTAGATTTAAATAATGATGTTTTGCTTAATTAGGGATGGCTTGGGTATTGCTCTACTACCAACTAGGTTTACATAGCCCTAATATAAATACCTTTGGCTCCTCTTAGGTCCTTTCTCTACTACCATCCAATCATCCATAGCCCTAGTAGAGATTGCCTAAATCACCATTATGGGACTGTGAAGAATTTTATGATTCCACTTCATTTATGTATCATATTTTTTTATATACGTACATTCACAAACCATAATTAGACAAGTGTAAGGGTTGTGTTAAGGCATAATCTAAATGTTATCCACTCTCAAATAGCACTTTCTACCTAGGCAATTTATTTAGTGAATTTGAGTAATAGTATGATGGTCCACATAGATTCAAACTCTTTTTCGAGTAGATGATCAATCATCTAAACTATATTATAGTCTTAAAATATCCTATGATATTCATGAGAATACTAACTTATGATTAACCTCACCTAGATTTTCTAAATTAGAATAGTGTTATAGGTTTCCAAACTTAGGAGTATCAATGTTTAAGTTTAGCAATCCCTTCTCCCCATTTTAGGATTTGATTGATATAACTTGAGTATTGAATTATTATCTAGAGGAATTACTACTAAACTAAAGCACACAATAGGAAAACTAAGAAATCAAGTAAATGATGAAAATAAAAATCAAGAAAATAGGAAATAACACAACAAGAAAGGAAAGAAAGAAAGGAAACTAAACTACCTCTACCTATCTATTTCTAAATAAGTTTACTCTCCTTGTGGAATTTGGGGTAGAGAAGTAGATAAGTAATACTTCATGTACTTACCATTGACTAGCAATCCTAAGTTATTCCCTTACAAGTATTTGAGTCTAAGTGTGTTTTCATTGAGTATCTCTACTAATTTATAGGGTCCAATCCAAAGGGGAGTGAACTTGTCATGTTGTCCTTTATTTTTGTGTGCCTTGTACCATAATAAGACTAAGTCTGATATTAGGAATGCTTTGACTTTTGTTCACTTGTTGAACCATATTTTAACAACATCCCAATGCTTACTAAAATTTTGTAATGTTTCATCTCTAACACTCTCCATTTCGATGATATTTAGGATCCCTGACTACACTCTTTCATTATCTTCCATGTACTCAGCCATGAATTCATAGGTGGGCATATTCAATGTGATGGGAAATATAGGTTATTGCCTATAAACTAGTAGGAATAGGGATGTATTGAGATCCTAATTATATTTGGTCATGTCTACCCATATATAAAAATTTAGTAGGGATTACCACTCCCTTGGTTTCTTTTCTAAATATTTTTTAATGGTATTCATAAAGTTCTTGTTAATGGATTCAACTACCCCATTACCCTAAGGAGAGTAGTTTTAAGTAAACTTGATGATGATTTAATTGTCATACACCCATTTTGTGAACTTAGCTAATGTAAATGATAGACCATTATCACACATTAGAGATATGGGTGTCCTGAACCAAGTAATAATTTTTTCTTCTAGGAACTTGATGGTATCAATTTTTATACTATTATTGGTGGCAACTAATTTGGCCCACCTTGTGAAATAGTCAGTGGTGATGAGTAAAAATTTGTGTCTTGCTAAGGAGTTGGGGTTAATTATGCTAATGAAGTCTAGGCCCCATTTTACAAATAGATTTACCTCAATGACTAGTTACAGAGGCATTGCTGCCTTTATTTCTATTCAATTGAACACTTGAAATTTATAACATGCTCACACATGAGCATGTGCATCTTTGAAAATAGTTGAATAATAATAGTCAACCCTTAATATATTATGTGTATTGGTGTGTCTTGAAGGATGCCCACTTCCTAGCTTGTCATGGAAACTTTCCATGATCTCATTGGCTTCACCTTTAGAAACACACCTTAAATAAATTCATTCATAAATATTTATATAGAGGGCCCATTTTTTATCACAAAGTGAGATGATCTCAACCTGAGGGCCCTTTTCTATTCTCTTTTGTGGTGTGAGGGACATACTCCATGAAATAAGAAGTGAGCAATGTCTTTGTACCAATCCCATTTAGGCACTTTGTTTTCTTCCATCTATAAAACATCAATGTTAGGATTAGTGTTTTATATGAGTTAGATAAGACCTTGATGTATTACTAATTTAATGAATTTTATTTCTAATTCATATTCTTGAAGTGTAGTCATCCACTTCCCTCTTCTTCCCCTGAGTTTGTTTTAACCTAAGATTAATTTGAAAGTTAGATCAGACACTATGGCATATGTATTATTTTTTAGGATGTAGTGTCTAAATTTCTTCATAGCCTTTACCAACACATAGGTTTGTTTATCTAGAATAGGGTAATTCAGCTTGGCATTCTTTAAATTAGAACTCATGAAGGCTATAAGGTGTTCTTTGTCATCTTCCTTATGTACTAGGACATAAACAATAGTATAGTCAAAAATAGAAGAGTATAGATATAAATATTTGTTAAAATCAAGAATTATCAGGATATGAGCTTGAATGATATCCAAATTGATGTCTTGAAAGGACTTTATCACCTCAATTGTCCATTTTATCTTAGCATCTTTATTTAGCATGACATTGAGTGGTCTCACAATCTCTACAAAACCAAAAATCAAATTTCTTACAAAGTTAATTTTACCAAATAAATATTTTTAATCTTTTTTGATATTTAGAAATTATACTTTTGAAATTGCATTGATCCTATTAGGTTCAATGTTCATACCTTCTTTCATGATTACATTTCCTAAGAGTTTACCTTTAGTCACATAAATTATACTCATATTGGGATTCAAGAAAATGCCATACCTTCTACACCTTATTAGCACTTGATCTAAATGCATCAACCTTTCTTGTTTTTAGAAAACACTATTAGATCATCCATGTAAATAATAATGCATTTACCTATTAATCCATGGAATGCATGGTCCATTGCTCCTTAGAAAGTTATTTTCATGTTGATTAGTCCAAATGGCATTCTTTTATAGGAAAATGTCCCCCATTTAGTGGTGAAAGCAATCCTCATTATATCATTCTTATCTACTAGTACTCGATTATAGCCTAAGAATCCATCCAAAAATGAAATCATTCCATATCAAATTACCAACTATATGACTTCATATAAAGATGGCAAAGGGTAATTATCCTTCTTAGAATATCTATTCAGCTTCTAGAAATCAACACAAAGGCATATTTCTCCATTTTTCTTCTAGATTGATACAAGATTGGAAAACCGTGTCAAGTGCCTTATAGGGAATATTATATTTTCATCAAGTAACTTCTTCACTTACTTCTAAATTAGAGGTTCTAATACTAGATTGACTAGACTTTATCTTTTCTTGAAAGTTTTGTAGGCTTCCTTTAATGGGATAATGTGAGTGATCATATTGTTGTAAAATCATAAGACCAAGTGATGATGTATTTAAATTTGGTCAAAATGGTAGCTGCTCTCTTTAATTATTCATTAGTGCATACTAATCCAATGTTAACATTCTACTCATTCTTAGGATCTCTTAGGTTTACTTGTAATCCTTCCCACTCACTTTAGGCTACTTAGTTTCATTTCCTTTCTTATCTAGGTCAAACATACTCTCTAAGGAGATCATTCCTTTGGGGATCCAATTATCTTTAGGTTTGAATATTTTGTCTTCATGGTCCTTTAAAAATTTTATAAGACTTTCATCTTATTCATCAATAATGGAGGATTTCAACATGCCAACTTTTCACATGATGTTAATTATTTGTTACTCATCATCAAAGACTTGGAAGTGGTTGATTTTATTTGACATAGATGCACATGAGATTATCTCCATAGTGAATTATTGTAAGTTTGAGGCTTTTAGAAGTACCAAATTTGTACCACAGATACTAGAGCATATGATAACTAGTTTTGTTCATTGGGTAAGGAAATAATATTGAGTGAGTCAAATTATTTAATTAAGTCCCAAGATCTAAATTTATACTTTAATAAATAAGAATTTTTTTAATGATATATAATCTTAATTTTATTAGCCACTATATCATAATCACCATAAACTATTAGTTCTATAGCCTTATGTCTAATTGTAAATTAAAGTTCTAAGATAAGATCTCCATATTCTACTAAGTTGTTAGTGTAAGAGAAATGTAATCTATAAGAAGACAAGTATTGCTTCCCTTTAGGACTCTTTATAATAATTATGATGCCTAAGCTTTTTTTAGGTCATGTACCATAAAATTATAATGTCTAATGGCCTTTATTTTCTTCCTTGACACCATCACCTATAACAATGTTAGTGGTCTCCAAATTATAAACACCCAGATCAAAGGACTAGTAGTTTACCTTCTCATTCTTGGCATTATATTCTATAATCATATATTTGATTTTGGGTTCCCTATCGATCTTGATCTAATTGGGGATCCCTCACCAAGGCAACCACATATGGGAACAATCCATGGACATGTATCCATTCAAGGATTTAGTCCAATCATGAATAAGTAACAAACCATAAGCTTTAGGTATGTTGATGACCTAAATGTCAATGAAATATTGTATATAAGGCTCTTAAGCTAGTTGTATGTGGATGTTCAATAATTCATCTATCACATTTACTCTTGACTTGTCTAAATATACCGCCACCTTATCATATTTAACTAGGTTTAACCCTAGATTTTCACATATTCCTAAGGGAATAATATTAGTTGAAGCACCAAAATCAAGTAAGAAAGTATGGATATTTTTACAAAAAATTATAATGGTTAATAAGAATGGTGGAACCTCATATTTGATCTTCTAAATCACTACATTTACATGAGCTTGTTTATCCTTAATGGAGATAGGATTTTAATTAAAGTATTTCAATAGAAAATCATGTTGTCCAGTCATTTATGTGAGCTCTTATAGTGTTGTGTTCACCTTAATTTTATTAATGTCTTCCATTGTATTATATCCACCCTTTAATGTTTTTCAAGGAACATCTATTGTTGAATGACTCTCCTTACATTTAGGGTGTGGAATATTATCATGTGTCCTAATATGAGGGGGTGTATCTAGTTTATTATGTGGAGTGGAGGTTATCAATGGTGGGTTATAAATTTTGATTCTAAAGGTGTAGTTATTTCACTAGAATTTTTGGAAAACATGTAACTCTTTGACATTGTCTTTGGGTTCATTATCATCTTGGTGAAGAAAGTCATAAGTCTCAACCATGAGTATTGATTCAGGTTCTCTAGCAGAATATTTAGAGTTAGAAAATCCTTTTGCATTATTTTTATCATTGGAATTAGTGTATATTATCTCCATTTGGATATAGATAAATTAAAATGCATGGTAGAACTCAACACAATTTATTTCTTCATGTATAGTGATATTGTGCAATAAGCACCAATTAGGTAGGGCAATCTCACAGATGTTGATTTTAGGAAATTTAATCAAAGGGGACTCACTATTGTTGTTAGACCTATTGAAAGGTTTGTTTTATCTTTAGAAATTATAATTTATTTTGGATCTCTTATTAGTGTTACCCATTTATTTATTGAGATCCAAGAAATCATTGGCAAGCTTTTGGATAGTTCTTTAAATTGAATCTAAATCTCCTTTCGGAGGTTATGGGATCTTAATCTAAGTGGTAGTTTAGAAATTTGTTTTGTTTACAAGTACCATGGCTTGATTATTCTATGGGTGTGCCTCAAAACTTGCTTGGTTAAGGTATCTAAGCTACTAGTTAGTTGTGGCATGACTCAAAGTTAACTAGTTGAGAACCAATAACTAATTTAAAGTGGGATGGGTTTGATTCACATTAGGGATGATGTTTAGAGAAAGCATGGTTGTATTAAGGTTAAAAATGGAAAATTAAAGGTTTCATTGTGGGTGCATATATTTTTTATTATGTATATCCTTATCATAAGATAAAATCAACATGTCAATACCCATGACTCTCCTCAAAAAAATAGATGTCATTGGATCTAAGGAATTCTTATATATTTATAAGGCTAACTCATATGTAGGCTTATATGGTGGATATTTTAGGGTACACATCTTCTTGAACCTAGAATTGACCATTTTGATTGGCTCTATTAGTCCCTTTTTAAGGTGGTAAATTGTTGGTATATAACCCTTTGGCTAATTCCCCTTCTAAATTGGGAAATATAGGTGTCATTGAATTGACCCCATCTCATGATGGATTCTTTAGGTAATTTAAGGAACTAATCATAATTTAAATCCCTAAAGGTGAAGGGAAAATGTTGATAGGCCACATCCTCATGAATTATGTTGAGTAACCTTAAAGATGCCTTAAATGACTTCATGTGTTATTCAACAATCACTCTCCTAGTAGGGGAAAAGAGGGGAAAATGCTTCTCTAGATTTCTTGGAAAATCATGTATAGGTCCAAGAACATTAATGTATGAACTAGATAACCATGATATGATTGGCAAAAGGGATTGAAAATTTTAGTTAGATGGATAATTTTGCTAATTCATAGACTTTATACATCTACCTTTGTTTGTTCTTTCTTTCTTATGGGTTTCTAGAGATGTCAAAGGGATTCTAGGCTCAGATTGGGATTTGGTTCTAATAATAAGTAACTATAGGGTGTATAATGGGTATCAAGAGCCAAAAAAATATAAATATAGACTTTACCAGTGTTTAAAAACACAAGGATCGATCAATATTCACCAAAAGGTTGAAGATAAAGTAGTTTTACCTTGATCTTTGAAGGTCTAAGCCATGACACCTCAAATTCTTAAAACTTGCACAAATATTCATTATCTCTACACATAAACCTAAAAATATCAATGTCAAATCAATATTATATAGTATTTTTATGACTTATTTGATGGTTTAAGAATGTTAGTTATCTTCAATATAAATTAATGCAACTATTCACTTAAATCCAAGAAAATTACAACAATTAGGATTGTGCACCAAATTTCACCTCTATTAAATATTACTACAAATAGAAATATAAAATAAAACTTGACAAAAACAATAGAAATATATAGAGAAAGCAAAATTAGAACAAATAAAACATGCTTACCATTCTTTCTACCTTCTCATGCCTCCATTCCAGGATTTGCATTTGGGTGATGGATATACTTTGACTTAGAATCTGGATAGCATGATGTCTTGATGTTGAATGTTTGATGAAGTATTCTTGGATGATTACTCACATGCCATTTAGACATGAAGGATTTAGGATTTTCCTACTTTGACATGGATTATCTATGAGAAATACTAGATTGATTTTGGCATGAAGATGTTATGATTTTCTTAGATGACTCTAATGAAGGATGGAGGTTGGTTATATAGATTTTGGGATGGAGGATCAAGGGTTTCAATTTGGAGTTAGAGGGATGAGATAAATGGTTTAATATTATCCAAGGAATATTAAATTCCTTAGAAACCTCTAGAGTTAAAGGTTTCTAGAGAGGAGGGCTAGGTTAGAGAGAGTTATAGATTTGAAGAGTCATATAACTCTCTTTAGGAATTAGTGATAATTAGAGGAAGGTTAGATGGGGATTAGAGAAGGATTAGGTGAATAAGGGTGTAGTAAAGCCTAGGGGGTAGGCTAGTAGGTGTTTAGTTGGGGTCATGGGAATTAAAAATATCAATATAATAAATAACTAGGATTAGCTTAAGATAATAGGGATATTTAGAAGAATTAATGAGGGAGTGGAATAAAAAAGGTTAGTGAATGATGGAATATTATTGGGGATATTAGATATATGGCTATAAATAGGGTAAATCAGTGGAATAAAATAGTTTAAGCAAAATTAGTGTCGACTAATAGGAATATTAGTCGATAATAATGAATCAAGAAATTTTAGGTGCATACATTTTTCCCCAATTTGAAATGTCTTTACAAGTGGAGTGAAGTAATGATATTTCAAATAAAACCCATGTCATGGATGAATGTTATTCATATGTTAGGGTATATGATGCCCCCTCAATGGGACATGTGGGGAAGAATGATTTGGATGGCCACTCAAAAGAATAAATGATGAGTGAGATGAGATAGATAGATGAGGGGATGGGAGGTTAGATTTAGGATAGAAGATGAAGAAAATGGGTGATTTAACTCGAGCATTGAGCTAAAAATTAATGATGTATCTGGTAAGGACACATGTATAGGGATAAAATATGATGGGTTTTATGGTTATAAACATATCCCAAGGGGTAATTAACCATAATATAATGATGATAGGATTAAAATTTCATAAGCTTTAGACATATCCCAAGAAATAATGCATGCAAGGGAGAGCTGTTGGCTAGGATAAGATGATGATTTGATAAGATTAATGATAAATATATCTCAAAGATAAATAAATTGATATGAATTGGGTCATGATAGAGAAGAATAGATATGATCAAGTGACCAAAAGGATTTGGATGATGCCCATAGGAAAGACACATATCAAGGAGTGAGAGAGGAAATAATGGATGAGTTATCCTTGGGCATAGAAGTGTGGCCAAATTTAACTTACATAGTCTCAAAATTCTTCATTTTAATATATTTATTACTAGGATAAATTGATAATGATGATTAGTGATTATAAATTAATTATGATTTGGATGATTAGACTTCTTAGTGATGGAAGGATATAATTCAGATGATGAGATGAAGATGATAAGGATAAAAGGTAGGATGTTAGCTAGATGAGTCAAGAGGATTATATTATTTATGGGAAAAAGGATAATGATTACATGATTATGAGTGTGTGGGTGATAAATCCATCATAAATGTCATAAATCTCATCATATTATAAGTAATCCATTAAATATGGAACTTGGTAGTATGCCCAATGATATAGACATGACCAAGAAGACATTGTGGCAAAGTGCATGGGAAAACGGTGAACTCTACATCCTGAAGGGAAATTTTGGTCTCCTCCTAATATCATAGTTAATTACCCAATAGACAAAAAGAGATATAATATAAAAAAATATAAGAAAAAAATTATATATACATGATAAAAGACATACAAACAAGACAATCAGAACAAACAAGCAACACACATAATATCTACATGTAGTATCATAGTGTCATGTCTAATGATGGGATGAGTGACTAGGTGATAGGATGGATGATCATGATATGATTATGGGTTTATTATAAACTTATATTTGGATAGGATGATCATGATGTGATTAGGATTGGGATATGGATGCATATATAGATTTAGGATGTTGCCCTTAGTTTAGGATATAAGGATGGATGATATTATAAGGTCTCTGAATACTAATTTGGTCTTGAGATGAAATGTAAAAGTGGTTAGGGAAGGTGATTAGATAAGTGATGACCAATTTTTACCAATAAATAAGGCCTTGTAAGGATCCAATCTATCAAGGATACTAGGAGATGATGGGATCAAATATTTGCAACACTAGTAAGGAGTAATTAGATGGGTGCTAAGTATGAAGAGGAAATGATAGGATGGTGATGGGATAAAGTACCTTCCATACTAATAAAGGGTAATTGGATGGGTGATAGGTATGAAAAGGTCTTGATAGGAAGTGATGGTTGCTAGATTAAATTATAGACAAAATGATATATGTTGATAAGGCCTAACCAATAAGATGAGATGGAAAATATGCAGGGATGGGTGACCACTCTAATTTGATCTCAAGATAGAATGTGGTATCCAAAGATGGGATAATAGGACATAGATGGAAATGTATGTGACTCAGGGATTAGGCATAAGATAAGACACAATGGACCATTTTGGCTTTTTTCAAAATTTATGATTTTTAGGGTTTTAAGATATTTCATTTTTTAGGTATTTTTTGGATATGTATATATACTATACAAATGTGGTTTCTAGTAAATGGAATACCAAGTCTAGAAACCAAGATAAAGATGGAGGGATGATGGACATGATGAAAAAGGATGATAATGATTGGGAACAAGGATGAATGGATAGGGATAGCCAATAACCACATCATGAAGCAACCAGATGGTTATTTTCCTGTGTGTCTATTGGAGGATATACCAAGAAGCTTTTGGGATAATTACCCTCTACTTCTTTACAAAGTTCAAGATGGGAAGGAAGAAGAGATATAATGCATGATATGATGGTAGATGATGGTCAAGGGATATAGACAAGGTGGAAAAGAGATATGGCAAGTGGGAAGGATGGATGAGGATATGAAATAGATTGATTTTCCCCTAATTGTTGAGGAATAATGTGGATAATTGATAATTCTACCATGATGTTGAAATATGATTTTCATCATGTTACTTTCCCAAAGTGATAGAAACTGGTTCTCACCATTAGAAAAATGATTTTTTTTTTTTTATTATTATTTTTTAATTTATTTATGGCATCTCAATTTATTGGTGATGGGTGAGATTTAAGATGTGAACACTAGATGGTTTATTTATCCAACACCTAATTTGGGGATGTGTGAAGCTAGGATCATGTCATCACTACTACTAGATGTATTAGGGACTATGTGAACTTTGATGATTCTTGATTTAAATCCCTCCATATATCTAAACTAGGTATCATCATTCACCCTAGGAGAGACAATGCTACTTGGGAGGGTGATGTAAGGGGGATGTATGGGATGTGAATTGGTGATAAGACCTAATGTAATTATGGGTTTGTGATAATATGGTGTGATGAGTGATGTATAATTAAGATTAATAGTCACATACACCATTGTATGTATTTTATATTCTTCATTTAATTGGTGCCAAGTGATAAAAGACTATAGGAGATCCAAGACACTTTGACTCTATGGCTCATCTTTGATCTGATTATTTGATAGGTTATCAGCCATATGATTTTGATCATTTTAAAATTTGATTTTGATTGGCCCTTGATGATTGATTTTAGGCTTCAATATGGGATATTGATCTTTGATTTGATATATAATGATTGTTTTGGCTTTGATAGTCTCATAGTGCCAGATGTTAGGCTTCACTAGAAGACATTTTTAGATAAGGTTGATGATTTAAATCTTCTAGGTTTATAGTAATTAGATCAAAGATTAATTGATTATTATTTATGAATTTTGGAATAGTGTCTTGGACCTTTAAATTTATGGTGCATATTATATTTCTCAAGGAAGGTTCTAATGGTGCATGCTCCTATTCATCCTTATATAGGGAAGTGATTAAATGATCATCAATAGGGAGAAAAGGGTCCATGATGTATGATGATGGTGGTGAGGGTTTGATGAGGTATATGAGTGGTTATGGGGAAACATATTCTTTATAGGGGTTCTTAGGAGACCCAGCTTCAACATCGAATAAAATCTCCTCAAGGTCTATAAAAGGATCACTAGGACTAGTTATAGTAGATGCATCCAAAGGAGGATCGGACTCACTCTGACAATATTTGATAGATAAAGCTTGAAATAAATCATTTATGATGTCATCATATAGAATGGAATAAAAATATATGCTTGGTAATATATTTTAGGTATTTGGATTATATGTATCCTTTAAAAGATATGCATTATCAGCATCAACGAGAGATGACATTTTTGATGAGGAATTTGATTTAGATACAAGTGTTGAAAATGATCCTATCAAAGATAAAACCCTGGATGTTATCTCTGATGCATAAGATGAAATGCTAGTAGTAGGAGAGTGTTTGTCCTTAGTTAACCTCTCATCATGGGGCATTTAATGTGATGGGTGAGAGGGAGGTGAGGGATGAAGGATGGATTCAAGGGGAGGTCTATGGAAGGATTCATAAAAGATGGGTGGACTAGGCTTGTGGGGAATATAATCAGATTTTATAATGGATTTCTCAGATATGGGAGTGGTGTCTTGACCTTGGCTTGGAAATAGAAGGGCTTGATCATAATTGGGAAGGGAATCTTGACATTCCTCTTTTTGTTTACCCAGGGATTCAAACTCATCTATTTTTTCCTTAATTAATATGTCACCATGGTTAATGAGGTCTTAAACATAATCTTGGAAAGGACAAAATTGATTAGTGGTATGCCCCTAGGTTTGGTGATAAGCACTATATTGGTTATCTTTATACCAAGAAGGCTTGGGTTTGGTGGGATCAAGATGTCAAATAGGTGGATAAACCATCATGTTGGTGGTGACTAGTTGTTTTAATAGGGATTCCAAAGACATAAGAAGGGGAGTATAAGGGCCCACTTCATGTTGTGAATTAGACATGAAAGCATTAGACTTATGATTAGATGGTTTTGGATATGACTAGGTGGATGAATTCAAGGTGGCTAAGTTGGATTCCTTTTTCTAGTATGGGAATGGGTAGATGGTGGTTTATTGATAGGTAATGGAGGATTGGTATAAGATTCACATGATGGGGCTTATATAAGAGGTGAAATGCACTGAAGGGGATTAACACCTTTAGGAAGTGGTACACCCATTATAATGAGTTGTAAAAGGATGTCATTTTTATTTACATGTACATATTAGTCAATGAATGTGGGGTCTAACTCCATAGTGATAGTTGATAGACAATGGATGATGTAGGTAGGATAAGGATTAGATAAGGTTATTAAATAAAATAGAACAAAAGGACTGAGTTACTATGATAGATAATGATGGAGATGAGATAGACTAATGGATTAATGACTATGATCAAATCTTAGACTGATAGTGTAATAGGTGATAACAAGTTGTCAACAATTCCTAGTGGTCAAGCTAGCAAAATGATTAGGAATGTGATGGATTATTAATATTCAAAAATAGAAAGATGATGATATGATGGGTGATAATAATCAATAAGACAAGATAATTGGATTAGAGATGATTAGATTTATGATTGATGGGTTTACTAGATTGAGATTGATAAAGTGATAAGATGCTAACATGATATTGACTAGGTAGGATATCTGACCAAATGGATGAATGATATTAGATTGGGATGATACGATGATGTAAGTGATATGACTAGCTCAAAGCCTTAGAACAATTTTATCAAGATGGGATGGGGTAAGATTAAGTGATGATGGTGATTAGGATAATGTAATAAGGATAAGTATGATGGTAGGTGATGATGAAATGTTTAAGGGGTAATGAAAGGTGGATGATTTAGACCCATATGTGACCTACAGGCCAACTAAGATAGGATGAGGTGATGATTAGATGGGTGATGAAGGAAAGGTCAAGATAAGTGATCGAGTATGGATTGAAGATAAGATGTGGATGATGAGGTATTATTAAGATGTGATTAGGGGATAACTAATGATTTAGGGGTCTAGTGATAATATGTGATTAAAAAGGATGTATAATAGATCAAATTATGTACAAGAAGGTAAAATAATCATTTACAAGGTGATGGGATAATGAGATAAGCTGGTATGGGGATGATTAGGACTATGGATAAGGTTGACTTAGGATTGAATGTGGATGTTGAGACAAGATGGGATTTAGATAGGTGATGGGTTATGATCAAATATGTAATGGGGTGATGTCAATGAAATGATATGGGAATGATTAAGACTATAGTGTGATTGATGGATAAGGCAATTTCAAAGTGAGGTTTGATTGATTATGGATGAGGTGGTCTTATGACAAGGTGTCACTAATATAATATAGGATATGGGATAATGAAAAGGATATACAAAGAAAAGGTGAAAAAGATATACAAGATGATTGGTTAGGCAAGGATGTACAAAATTAAGGGGTATGACTAGGATGGGAGAAAGAAAACATGGTATGGGATATGTAAAAGTATGTACAAAAAGATGATATATATACAAGGGGATGATGGTGAGGATGTAAAAGATGAAATAATATATGTAAGATAATAATGAGATAAATATGTACAAGATGTTGGTGATAGGGGTATGATTGAATATGTTTAAGATAAAATGGTAGATAGGGTAAAGTATAAAAGGATGCTATGTATAAAGTGATAGTGAGATATGTATGAACAAGATGATGATTAATATAGGAGAGTGATTAATGAATGATAAGTGGGACTAGGATGGGATAGGAATAGTAGGATGTAAAAGAGAATGAAGTTATGTACAAGAGGGTAAAACTAGGATATACAATATGATGTTTAGGATTAGGTGGATATGATTAATAACAAGTGTATATGGTTAGACTAGGATGAGATAATATATGGGATATAGACAATAGATTAAAGGGGATGATGATAAGGATGATGATAAGGATGTATACAAAAAGATGGTGAGTGAGTTATGTATAATGTGATATAATGAGGATATAATATACAAGAGGGCCTAGATAGGATATAGATGTGTAAAAGGCTGACTTGGCTCACAAATAGTATAAGTATAACACAACACACCCAAACATGTAATTAATAGCCCTACGATTAGTAAAATAATAAGGTGTGTAACCTAATGCCCACATGATCTAATAGTTTCATAAGTGAGGTTGTAGTTTAGTGACCCATTTAGGTATCAATCAAACCCTCTCAACCCCACTTATAGTTTATGGATACTTTAGGGTTGATACTAACTCCTATAGTGGTACAATTTTTATGGATGAAAGGTCCTATAATATGTTAAACATGCTCTCTAGGGGTGTTAATGATATACACAAAGTTACATTAGGGCCCAATTCCATATAGGGTGATGTCTAATGCCTAGTTTAGAGAGTTAAGTCTTCCCCTTCATGGATGACCTATATGGGGTCAATCACTTAGCCCAATAATAACTATCTCTGATTGTTATACTCTACTATAACATAGATTTTTCTTAGAGCATGGTGGTGAAATCCATGACACTAACCCATATATACTGATCCCATGCATGGGTGTTAGTTCCACATTATGTGTTATCATAGAGGGGAGGGGTTAACAAATAGGCAAAATACATGGTACAATTAATTAACTAATTTAATCACCTATGTGAGGGGCATGATACAATGATGATTTACATGTTGACATAAGAAATTATATACAAGGAAAAATTCAAAAAAGATATATACACATAAAAATATGATTAACAATGATATATACAAGATGGAATGGATTGAAATGATTTTAAGAGTGCCAAAATGGATTCCTTGACAAACAACCTGCAAGCCCACAGGTTAGTAGTTTGATTGGCACACAAGAAAGGGGTCCTATAACAAAAAGATTAGTAGTTTTGATAAATCACTCTTGAGGCCTAACTTAAAAAATCAAATGTTAGACCCAAAATATGTCCTTAAAAAAGATGATGTTAGTAAGACAAAATAACCCTTGCAAGAAGAAAGATGTTAGTCAAATACGCCTTAATAAAACACTCTAAAAATTTATGGTTTATATCTATAATTTCTTTGGGGTGATCCAAACATAACATGGGGGTCTAGCAATAGCATCCCCCATTAGGATCAAGGGGTAGCACCCCTTGCAGGGTCAAGGGGTAGAGCCCCTTATAGGGTTTAGGGATGTCTTAAGAACCTACTTATATTTGGTCCTGTCTACCCATGGAGCAAACTTTAGTATGGATTTCCACTCCCTTGGTTTCTTTTCTAAAGACTTTTTAATGGTATTCATCAAGTTCTTTTTAGTGGATTCAACTACCCATTACCTTGAGGGTAGTAGTTTAAATCAAACTTCATGATGATCTAATCATTATACACCCATTTTTAAAACTCAACTGATATAAAGGTTGGACCATTATCACACACTAGAGATAGGGGTATATCAAACCAAGTAATAATGTTTTATTCTATGAACTTGATGATATAATTTTTTATTTTGTTCTTGGTGGCCACTGCTTTGGTCCACCTTGTGCAATAGTCAGTGGTGATGATTATAATTTTTTGTCCTATTTAGAAGTTGGGGTTAATTATGCCAATGAATTCTAGGCCCCATTATGAAAATAGATTTACCTCAATGATAGGTTGTAGATGTACTACTACCTTTATTTCTCTTTAGTTGAACACTTGACACTAATGGCATACTCACACATGAGCATGTGCATCTTTGAAAATAATTGGCCAATAATAGCCAACCTTTAATATATTATGTGTACTGGTGTTTCTTGATTGAATTCCACTTCCCAACTTGTCATGTAAAATTTCCATGTTCTCAATGGATTTAGCTTTAGAGCCACACCTCAAATAAATTCCTTCATATTTATTTCTATAGAGGACCCCTCTCTTGATCATAAAGTGAGATTATCTCAAAATAGGGGCCCTTTTCTATTCTCTTTTGTGGTGTGAGGGACATACTCTATGCAACAAGTAGTGAACAATGTATTTGTACCAATCTCCTTTATGTACATGGTTTTCTTCCACCTACAAAACATCAATGCAAGTATCAATGTTTTCTATGATTTGGATAAGACCTTCACCTCTTACTAACTTAGTGAATTTTATTTTTAATTCATATTATTGAATTTTATTAATTCACTTCCCTCTTCTTTCCCCGAGTTCATTTTTTCCTAACATTAATTTGACACTTGGATCAAACACTAGCATATGTATTATTTATTAGCATGTAGTGTCTAAATTTCTTCACAAAATTTACCATCATATAGGCTTGTTTATCTAGAATAGGGTAATTCATCTCAAAATTATTCATATTAGTACTCATGAAGGCTATAAGTTGTAATTTATCATCTTCATTTTTTGTTAGGACATCAACAATAGTATGGTTAGAAGCAAAAGAGTATATATATAAATCTTCATTAAAATCAAGAATTATCAGGGTAAGATCTTGAATGATAGCCTCCTTGATGTCTTAAAAGGCCTTATTCACCTCATTTGTACATTTTATCTTAGTGTCTTTCTTTAGCATGGTGTTGAGTGGTATCACAATCATTGTAAAACAAGAAATAAACTTTCTTATAAACTTGATTTTACCAAATAAATATTTTAACTCTTTTTTGATATTTATAACTTTTAATTTAAAAATTGATTTGATCCTATTAGGTTTTATTGTCATACCTTATTTCATGATTACATGTCCTAAGGGTTTACCTTCAATCACATAGAAGATAATCTTATTAGGATTTAAGGAGATGCCATACCTTCTACACCTTTCCAGCACTTGATATAAATGCATCACATTATCTTTATTATTTTCATAAAACATTGTTAGACCATCCATGTAAATAATAATGCATTTACCTAGTAATCCAAGGAATGCATGGTCCATTTCTTCTTGGAAAGTTTCTTTCATATTGATTAGTTTGAATGGAATTCTTTTGTAGGAAAATGTCCCCCATTTAGTAGTGAAATAAGTCTTCATTATATCATTCTTTTCTACTATTACTTTATGGTATCTTGAGAATACATCTATAAATGACATAATTACATAGCCACTTACCAACTGTATGACTTCATCTAAATATGGCAAAGGGTAATTATCCTTCTTGGAAGATGTATTCAGATTTTGGAAATCAACACAAAGTTAGATTTCTCCATTTTTATTCTAGATTGGTACAATATTGCATACCCATATTAGGTGCCTTATATGGAATATTATATTTGTATCAAGCAACTTCTTCACTTACTTGTAAATTATAGGTTCCAATAATGTATTGATTGGCATTTGTCTTTGCCTGAAAGGTTTGTAGGCTTCTTTCAATGGGATAGTGTGAGTAATCACATTGGTGTCAAAGATTTTGAGGTCATCATAAGACTAAGAAATGACATATTTAAATTTGTTCAAAATTGAAACCACTCTCTTTAGTTCTTCATTAGTGCATACTAAGCCAATGTTAACATTCTTCTCATTTTGAGGGTCTCCCAAGTTTATTTACTTTTAATCCTTCTCACTTACTTTAGGCTACTTAGTTATCTGGGTGTAACATCCTCTCCAAGGAGATCATTCCCTTGGGGATATAATTATATTTAAGTTTTAATATTTTTTCTTCATGGTCCTTTAAATTTTATACAAGACTTTCATCCTATTCATCAATAATGGAGGATTTGAACATGCCAACATTTCACAAGAAGTTAATTATTTACTGGTCATCATCAAAGACATGGAAGAGGTTAATTTTATCTAACACATATGGGCATGATATTATCTCCATAGTGAATTATTGTAATTTCAAGGCTTCTGGAGGTTCCAAATTTGCTGCCACAGATGCTAAAGCATCTGTTAACTAGTTCTATTTTTTGGGAAAGGAAACAATATTGAATGAGTCAAAGTATTTAATTAAGTCTGAAGCTCTAAATTTATACTTTATTAAATAATAAAATTTACATTGATATATACTCATAATTTGATTAACCAATAACTCAAAATCACTATAAACTATCAGTTCTTTAGCCTTATTTCTAATTGTAAATTGAAGTCCTAAGATAAGAGCACCATATTTTCTTCTAAGTTATTAGTGCAAGAGAACTATAATATATAAGAAGTCAATTATTGATTCCCTTTAGTAATATTTATAATAATTATAATTCTTGAGTCTTGTTTAGCTCATGCAAAATCAAAGTACAATGTCTGATGGCCTTTGTTTTCATCTTTCACACCATCACCTACAACAATGTTAGTGGTCTCCAAAGTATAAATGCCCAAATTACAGGGCTAGTAGTATACCTTCTCATTCTTGGCATTATATTTTGTATAATATATTTCATTTTGGTTCCATATTGATCTTTATCAAATTAGGGATCCCTGACCAAGGCAATCACATCTTGGAACAATCCATGGACATGTATCCATTCAAGTATTTAGTCTAATCATCGATAAGTAACAACCAAAAGCTTCAAGTATGTTGATGAAATGAATGTTGATGACCTATTGTATATGAGGCTCCTAAGATAATTTCATGTGGATGTTAAAAAATTCACCCATCACCTTTACTCTTGACTTGTCCAAATATACCACCACCTTCTTGGATTTAACTAGGTTTAACCCTAGTTTTTCACATATTCTTAATGGCATAATATTAGAAGCACCAAAATCAAGTAATAAGTTATGGAGATTTTTACCAAAAAATATAATAGTTAATAGGAATGGTGGAACCTCATTCTTGCTCTTGTACATCACTACATTTTCATGAACTTGTTTATCCTTGCTGGAACTAGGGTTTTAATTAAAGGATTTCAATAGAAAATCATGTTATTCAATGATTTGTGTGAGCTTGTGTAGTGTTATTTTCACCTTAATTTTATTCATATTTTACACTATATTATATCCACCCTTTAATGTTATATAGGGAACCTCTATTGTTGGTAGACTCTCGTTGCCTTTGGGGTGTGAAGGAATATTGTATGTCTTTATTAGGGAGTGTATCTAGTTTATTAGGTGGAGTAGAGGTTGTCAATGGTGGGTTATAAATTTTTATTCTATAGGTGGATTTTCTTCTCTAGAATTTTTGGAAATCATGTACCTCTTTGACATTGTCTTTAGGTTCATTCTCATCTTGGCTATGAAATTCATAAGTCTCAAACATGAGTATCAATTCAGGTGCTTTAGGGGCATCATTAGAGTTATAAAATACTTTAACATTTTTTTAATCATTGAAATTCATGTTTAGTCTCTCTATTTAGCTCTAGATAACTTTAAATGCATGGAAGAACTCAACACAATCCAACTCTCCATGTCCTGTGATATTGTGCACTTGACACCAATTAGGCAAGGCCATCTCACAGATGTTGATTTTAGGAAATTTACTCAAAGGAGACTCATTATTTTTTTTATACCTATTATATGGTCTATTTTATCTTTGGAAATTATAGTTTATTTTGGATCTCTCAATGGTGTTACCCATCTATTTTTTTAGATCCAAGAATCATTGGCAAGCTTTTGGACAGTTCTTTGGATTGATTCTAAATCTCCTTTTCAAGTTTTTGGGTTCTTCATCTAAGTGGTAGCTTGAAAATTAGTGTCATTTATAGGTATCATAGATTGATTATTATAATGGTGTGCCTCATCACTTACTTAGTTAAGGAATCCAAGATACTAGTTAGGTGTGGCATGACTCAAAGGTAACTGGTTGAGCACTAGTAACTAGTTCAAAGCGGGATGGTTTTTATTCACATTAAGGATGATGTTTAGATTATGTATGGCTAGATCAAGGTTGTGAGTGGTAAAGGAAAGGTGTCCTTTTGGGTGAATCTATTTTTTTTATATGTGTATTCTCAACATAGGCTAAAGTTAATGTGTCAATATCTATGACTCTCCTTGAAAAAATCATTGTCATTAGATCTAAGGAATTCATATATATTTATAAGGCTAACTTATCTATAGGCTTATATTATTGAGATTTTGAGGTGTACATATTCTGGAACCTGGCATTAAACATTTTAATTAGATCTTTTGGTCCCTTTTTAGGGTGGTAAACTATTATTATAAAACCCCTAGGCTAATTTCGCTTCCAAATTGGGCAATAAAGGTTTCATTGAAATCACCCCATCCCATGATGGAATATTTAGGTAAGTTAAGGAACCAATCGTAAGTTGCATCCCTAAAGGTGAATGTAAAAATGTGATAGTCCATGTCCTCATGAATTACATTAAGTAAAATTAAGTATGCCTTAAATGACTTCATGTGTTCTTCAATAGTCACTCTCTTAGTGGGGGAAAGAGGGGAATATACTTATCTATATTTGTTGGCAAGTCATGTATAGGTCTAGGGACATTAATGGATGAACTAACTAACCATGCCATCATTGGATAAAGGGTTTGTAAATTTTGGTTAGATGTATAATTTGGTTGAGTACTAGAATTATGCATGTACCTTTATTTTCTCTTTCTTTCTTATGGGTTTCTAGAGATACTAAAGGGATTCTAGGCTCACATCAAGATCTAGTTCTAATCATAAGTGATGCCAAGGTGTAGAATGGGTATTAAGAGCCAAGAAACTAAAAACATAGGCTCTACCAATGTTAAAAGACATACGAATCAATAAATATTAACTGAAAGGTTGAAGATCAAGAAGTTTTGCCTTGATCTTGTAAGGTCTAAGTTGTGAAACCTCAAATTCTTAAAACTTGCACAAATACTCATTAGCTTTACATGTAAACCTATAAATATTGATGTCAAATAAATATTAGAGAGGATTTATATGCCTTATTTGATGGTCTAAAAATGTTTGTTATCTTTAGTACAAAGTAATGCAAATATTCACTTAAATCCAAGAAAATTACAACAATTAAGATTGTGCACCAAATTTTAGCTCTATGCGATATTACTAAAAATAACAATATAAACTAAAACTTAACAACACTGATAAAAATAGATAGAGAAGGAAAAATTAGAACAAATAAAACATGATTACCATTATTTATACCTTACCATTCTTCCATTATAGGATTTTCATTTGGATGATGGATTTACTTTGACTAAAAATTTGGACAACATAATGGCTTGATGTTTAATGTTTGATGAAGGATGCTTCGATGATTTCTCACATTCTATTTGGACATGAAGGATTTAGGATTTTGATAGTTTGACATGGATTATTTATGAAAAATGCTAGATTAATTTTGGCATGAAGATGTTATGAGCTTCTTAGATGGCTCCAATGGAGGATGGAGGTTGGTTATATATATTTTGAGAGGGAAGATCAAGGGTTGAAATTTGAAGTTAGAGAGATGAGATAAATGGTTTTAGATTATCCAAGGAATATTAAATTCCTTAGAAAATTATTGAGTTAAAGGTTTTTAGAGAGGAGGGCTAGGATAGAGAGAGTTATAGATTTTGAGAGTTATATAACTCTCTTTGGTTAGTAATTATGATTAGAGTAAGGTTAGATGAAGATTAGACAAGGATTAGGTGACTAGGGGTGTAGGAAATCCTAGGGAGTAGGCTAGTAGGTGGTTAGGTGGGGTCATGAGAATTAACAATTCCCATATAATAAATAACTTGGATTAGTTTAGGATAATAGGGATATTTTGAAAATTAATGAGGGAATGGGATAAATAAGGTTAGTTAATGAAGAAATATTGAAGGGGTATATTAGATATATGGCTATAAATAGGGTAAATTAATGAAATAAAATAGGTTAAGTAAAATTAGTGTCGACTAATAGGATTAGTTGACAATAATGAAGTGATTGATTTTAGGTGTATACAAGGATATCAAATGCCTAGATTAAGTATAAGCAATGCCTTAGAGATTGATATTTGCACACATTTCCAAATTCTTTAACAAATGTATGACAAACTTTGCAAAGATGATCAAAATAACCTTCCATATGTGTAAAGATTGGGACATTTCACCTATATTTACATGAATTTGAATAAATATCTAGGTTATTATACTATATTTTCATAAATTAACTCTATCTTTGATAAAAAAAAACTTAAAGAATTCAAATATTCTTGCAAAAAATTTAAAGATTCATGAAAATAATGAATATCCTTAATGTTATTTAATGATATTCATGTACACTAAAATAGTTGAAAATATATATAATAAAAAACACTATAATTAAATAAATATGCATGAAAATAGTTTCATAAGGCCCTCCTTCTAGTTCTAACTTTTCCCTCCCTATTGATGGACTTTTACTGCTCCCTGTGTCACTAGGAAACAAAGGGGAAAGTAAGAAACTCAAATTAAAGTCTTGGAATGACTTGGGTCTTGATTTTTTTATACAACTATCACCTGGAATGGAATGAATAGTAGAGATGTAATAACCACTTCAAAGTCTACAAGTAGACCCTATTTTAAGGGTAGTAGATGTTATGCAGTGACACAATTTATATCTAATCTTATTGATTTAGTTTATTGTTTGCCAATTAATGCCCAAAATGTAAATGAACAATGGATATATACAATATTATCTAAGATAAGGTGGCTCAAAGGTGAATCCAAAAGAGAGTAGGGTAGGTCAAAGAAAACATTGTGATAACTATGAATGAAGATGCCAATTTTACCAACTTATGATACAAATACATGAAACCAACATCTACCAACCCTAGCATGATGCTCAAATCTAAATAAATGTAATTGAAACTTCAAGGGAACAAAATTCATGTATCTAATGACATATTTTACATAAAGATAACTCACTCATAGTAAATTAAATAGTACATATAATTACAAATGAGAGAAAACAATACAAATATACTATCAAATTAGTTAACCTAGCATTAAGCTCTAATGTAACAGATGCATGTATAAAATGTATTTGCCAAATTAATTTGTAGAAATAAAATAGTTAGACATCAAATATTGAGGAACAATAATAAAAATCAAATAATTAATCATTATATACAACTTTGGAAGTTATTTATCTCTCTTGTATTTATTCTTACAAATGGTTGTTTCAATTTCACAAGATTAGGGGAGGCCCCTATTTATAAGATAAAATACCTAAGATGAGTTTGAGTGGGCCCATAAGCGGTGCCCAAATCTATCCAATTTGCTTAAACCACCAAATTACAATGGGATATTCTACACTTTAAATCACAAAATACTACAAAATATTCCTAAGGGGCTCAAGGTTGCTATTACTTTTACTTCCTCTCATTCTCCTCCAGGGTCCATACTTCAACACATGCTTGATAATCTTTGTCTATTTAAGCAAAATCTAGGATCATGGGCCTAAATAAATAAGATATGTCTTAGATCAGCTTATTGTGCTCTACAAGTATGTCTTTCAAGGCTAATCTATTTCATCTACCTTTTATAGCCTCTGATTAGTAATTGCTACAATGTCAATTACCTTTGTGATTTAATAGATTTGAAAATATTGGCGTATTATTCCTAATTTAGTTAAAGGGTATTAGTAATAAGTTATTAAATAAATATTCAATTATTAAGCTACTAATTTATATAATTTTATTACAATTTTAATCTTTATTAAAATAGTAGTAAGGGTAAGCAAATAAGACTTAGCTAGAAACTAACTAATACGACTTAGATAGAGGCTAAAATTCACTATGCTAGACTGATACACTATCATAAATCAAGATATAGACTTTGTTTAGTGAAAGGACAAGAGAAATAAAAATATGACACCCTAGTGTCTTGTGCTATAGTCCACCTCTACCACTATTGTCCTAAATATCTAGGCTTTTTGAGTTTTATTTACTAGTTCTATGTGACCCTACCTATGAATTTTGGATAGATGAAAGTCTAAAGAGATCCCTCTAGAGATGATTTTGTATTAAAACCCTAAAATTCATTGTGATTTAACCAACTTTGATAAAGATAATGTGGGGTTAGTGTGTTTAATATTCACTAAACATATTTACACACCCCTTGTGTGGGCATGCTACCTATATACCAGTACTCTGAAGAGTGATAAAGCCATAGGTAGTTCTCCCACTTAATGTGATTTACACAATAACATGTATGAAGATTTAAAATTCTAAATTGGGTGTGCTTGAGATGACTAGGGACTAGTTTAAGGATTTTAATAAGCTATAAATAGTAATAAATGGTTGTATGTAGAGAATAGGGAAATATGATTGAGTAGTCTTGCTTGTTTTCTTGCTTGCTTTGTGATATTTACCAACCCCTTATAAATGAAATTTGAATGGAATTTTATAAGCATCTATTTGTTATGTTTTAAATGTAATTGTGCTAGGCTGACACAATGAAGAATAAGAATCAAGGGAAAATGGTAATCTAGGCTCAAAATGTGATTGGATAAGAGAACTAGAAAGGGGACACCCTAGGGTCCATCACTATAGTCCAAGTTGGGCATTATTATTTAGAGGGTATGGGACCTGGGGGGATGGAATAAACATGGAAAAAGGGTCCCAACTAAGCTAGAATGAGGTCTTGAAAGCCTATAGATGACTGGAAATCAATGAAATAATACCTAAAAGGGTCATGAAAGAAAGTAGGAGGAACCTATGGGATGGATGTCATAAGTCATACTCAAGTTACCAATTTTTTCATTATATATGACTACATTTTCCAACCTTTTATTTTAGTGATGTAGTAAAGTAAAAATTGATCATAAAGGAAAAATAGAAAGCATACCTAAATTTACCTACAAGGGTGAAGCTCATGAAGATATGTAATGTTGGGTGTGCATAGAGAAAGCATGTTGTGAAGTGTGAATTTGTAACAGAAATAAAGAATAGATCAATTCTTACTAGCTATGCTATATCTAAAATAAAAATGTACAAATCTAGGTCAGATATAGAGGTAGAGAAAGGAATGAATACACCTCACCAGATATACGAACCAATAGAAAACCTATTATGATGTTGAGTGATGCTAGATGATGTTGAGTAATGTTAGATGATTTTTTCTCAAGCTTACTATCATGAATGTAACTAACTACTCAATTCCTCAAGAGTGGCTCAATAATACAAATGTTGGCCCTTTGTCTCCATCATCAGCCACTAAATAAAATAAGGTGGTCATACATGTGTTGATTAATGTTAAGACTATGTGTCCATTCCCTTTAAATAGGTGGCTCAAGAATACAAAGGCTAGTGTGTCCTTTGGCTCCATCATTTCCCCCTAAAGTGAAACTATACACTGATAACAGTATGAAATGTGTATCAAATGAGATGGATCCTAAATCCCATGAATGATCTATAATCTGATAATGTTAGCATGGATAGATGAATGTATGTTGGGAACTAGGCAACTCTTGGCCATTTTGAAAGATGGAGATTAGGATTATATGAAAGCCTCTCTAAAATTGGGCACTAGGCTTATATGAAATCTTTTCTAAAATTTGAAGTTTAGGCTTGTATAAAATCCACTCCGAAGTGATGCCAACCACCTACAGATGGAGTAAGGCATGAAAAAAATGAGAATTCCTAGGTAATGTTGAACTTGGAAAGAAAATAAAATAAATGTGTCATGGACATTTCTCCCAATCACTGGTGTCTATAACATCGATTCTGATCTAGAAGTTATACCAATTATCTTATCTAAAACTAAAAGTGAGATCCATCATGCTACACATGATGCCTCCTATATCTAGATTCTTTGATCAAAATTGTACTTAAAACTACTAATTTTGAACTAGTTTAAATGTACAAAACTATAGTTGAACCTAATTTTCTACCTACTTCTAAAAAATCTAGTTTTTCTATTATTTGGATAGGAGAACAAACAATAAGACACCATAGTGTATGGCACTATTGTCCATGTCTGACGCTATTATCCTTTGCTAAAACTAAAAATTATTCTAGAATAATCACTATTTTTTTGGTCTATTCTACCTAGTTTGACCTCTGATTGTTATTCTAAGTGTTCTAAAACTAGTTTTTCAACTGGGAGGAACTCTGATCTTTATGGCAAAACCTATGTTTATTTCCCCCTCTTTTGAGGGTAGGAATGAAGACCCTACAATGACTTCCCTCAAAAATAAAATCCCTACAAGTGTGTTATGCTATGAAATATATGATATAGAAATGATAATTTATAAAATATCTCAAGATATATCATAGTTTTGTAAATGAGATTGTTAAATCAATAGGGGTATGCCTAAATAGATATAACAATGTAATAATATGTGTAATATACTAAATTGAAACTAGAACTAGAAGTCTATTTAATTATTATTTTGCAAGGAGGGATGGAGTATGAATTCCATCATGACATCCAAGACTTCAAAATAATGCATGATGTGGATCATGGCATTACAAATAATGAGAAGCAAACAAGCACATAAGGCAAGAAGCAAAAAGTGTACAAGAGTAGCCAAGGGGACAAGAAAATAATGGACATGGGCACATGTCACTCAAACTAGAAATAAATCATACAAGGCATGTTCAAATGCCACATAAACATACATTTGAAAATAAGCAAGTTTGATGTGAAAGCCACAATCACATTGAAGATTATAGATAAAGGACATTGTCAAATATCCTAAGGCACATTCAGGAGATGAAATAGGGACTAAGAAATGTAATCAATCTATCTAAATAAATAAAGAAAGGAAATAATGTAAAAATAGGAAATACAATCACATATAACTAATCAAATTAATAAAATAAAGTATGCAATACATGAATTACAAGACTAGGTAGATGTGAAGAAATACACAAGTGTTATATACTAGTGAGCATTTATAGAGTAATCTATGTAATCTAGTAAGTAATGTACATCAACATTATATTATATAGTGTGTGGTATAGTAATTACATAACATAGATGGTGTATTCATGTATAATATTCCCCCAATGGGTAGATATATCGATATGTGTCTCGAATGTATAAAGTGGGTTTCCCCCTCAATGGGTAGACTAAAGCAATAAAAGATCTAGATGTCACTCCACACACTCAAAGAAGATCAAGTGAAGCATGGTAATGTAGATAAATTGAAATATAATATCATAGAATAATAAATGTAAGTCTAGCATGATAGTAGAAATGTAAAGCATGAATGATACATATAATCAAATTATTTTTGGTGTTTTGTGAATTATTTACATGTTTTTGCATTTTGAAATAGTTTAATTTTTTTGTTATTTATTATGTTTTAAGCTATTTAAAATCAATCATAAGGAAATTATGTATATGAAAAAAATGAGAAACTATGTTCAAATAAGCAACCCAAACTATGTATAAGAAATATTCAAAAACTCTGTAAAAGTAAGCAAAAAGAAACTATGTACAAGGTTGAGGAGAGATTATACTAACTAATGAGTCTCATAGGAGACTACCTATTATGGTTTCTTGTATCTAAAAAATGAATTGTTCATGATTATGAATCATGAAGGAATTTTTATGAATATGACTTTGAATATTTGGGTTCATTTTTGGTATCTTAGAAATCATAATAACATATATTATTCTACTTATCATTATCATCTTGATTTTGAACCAATTGAATTATAGTGTTGAATTTTGTTGTATATGTATCTTTTCCTTTGATAAATTATGTCTGTGAATGATTTACCTTAGGATGTTCAATAAATCCCAAACCTTGGTGACAAACATTATCAATTGCTAAAATAGGAGTAGTGATGCATTAAGCCTATTTTCCCAACCTTTGACCTTGATAATCAAACTATTGTAGATATTTTTGACCAAACCCATACTACTTTGAAATTTCAGCCTTATTTTGGAGAGGTAGGTTTGCATATTTTTTATTTTTTACCTATGTTTGTGGTATTATTTATTGCTCTAATTTTTGTTTTTGATCCTTTTGTTATTCTGAGTTATGCTTTGATAACCACTTTTTTATTGTTTATGAATTTGATCCTTTGTGAATGTGTTCCTATGTCACTATAGATTTCATGATTGATTTACATTGTATAGGGTATTAATTATCAATTATATGTTTTATATTTCTTTTCAATTCCAAACATGAATTTGTGTGATGCCCATGCAGTCTATAATATGCACAATAATATCTAGATCTTTTTACTGGATGAAGAGGAGGTAGTTTGATCAACTTAAATTTTTAATCATTTCCCTTAGTACCTCACTTGAAATCTTATTTTATCTTTGAATTCATTATGAATCACTAGTTTTAGGGTTACATTGTTGTGATTTCTTATTTTGATATGTAACATTTCTTACAACCAATTGGCCAGGTGAAGGTGCATAAACATGATTAACACTAGGGTGCCTTTGAGGATTTTGCATTATAATATCATTTTTTGATGTTTTAATATTTTCAAGTAATAGATGATTTTGCATTTTTAAATCTGAAATTAACTTAATCATACTAACTATTTGATCCCTTAGAGTCTTACAAGTGCAAACCCTAGTTGTTTTCGATTGAACATATAGGCACATATGTTGAAGATGGTTTGAAGGAACCAATGGCTAAATGTATGAATTAAGAACAATAGTATAGGATACTTCACATTTTTTATGGGTGATAGTATGGAATTGGTTAGAGGGAAATTATCTATCACCCTCTTAGGGGAGAGGAGGAGAAGGAAATAACAAATGAAGTAAGTCAGGTTCACCAAATGATCTAATAGTTTTAGTATTATTGGTGTATTATTTATAATTTAGTTAAAGGGTCAAATTAGTAAAATAAGTAAATAAATATTCAATAATTAAGATACTAATTTTTATAATTTTATTTCAAGTTAAACCTTTCTAAAAATATTAATAAGGGTAAGAAAATAAGACAGCTAAAAACTGATTGATATGACTGAGACAGAGGCCAGAATTCACTATGTAAGACAGAGACACTATCACAAATCAGGATTTTTCCTTCATTAAATAAAATTATATGAGCACAAGAAATAGGAACCTTGGTGTTTAGTGCTATATTCTACCTCTTCCACTATTTTCTTAAAGATCTAAGCTTTTGAGTTTTATTTGTTAGGTCTGTGTGACCTTGCCTATGAAGTTTTGATAGTTGTAAGTATATAGAGTTCCCTATAGAAATAATTTTATCTTCAAAATATATAATCTATTGTGATTTGACCAAATTTAAGAAAGATGGAGGGTTAGTGTGTGTAAAATTCATTAAATGTGTTTCCACACCCCTTATGTGGGCATGTTTCCTAGATACCAATAGTCTAAAGAGGGATCAAGCCATATGTAGTTCTCCCACTTAATGTGCTTTTTGAAATAGTTTGTATGAAGATGAAAAATGCTAAACTAGGTGTGCTTGAGATGACTAGAGACTAGTGTAAATATTTGAATAAGATAGAAATAGTATTAGATGGATGTACACAAAGAATAGGGCAATATGTTTGAGTAGTCTTGCTTGTATTCTTGCTTTCTTTATGATATTTTACAACCCCTTCTAAATGAACTTTGAATGATATTTTATAGGGATCCATTGGTCATGGGTTAAATGTAATTGTGCTAGGCCAACATAATGAAGAAGAGGAATCAGGTAAAAATTGTAATATGGTCTCAAAATGTGATTGGATAGGAGTGTTGGAAAGCGGACACCTTAGGGTCTATTACTCTGGTCCAAGTTGGGCACTATTATCTAGAGGTTATAAGACTTGGGGGGTGAAATAATCATGGAAAAAGTGTCCCAACTAAGCTGAAATAAGGTCTTGAAATCTTATGGATGATTGGGAATAAGTGAAAAGGTGCCTATAAGGTCATGAAAGCAAGCAGGAGGGACTTATGGTATGGATGTCACAAATCATACTCAAGTTACCAATTTTCACATTTTATATGACTACACACTATAGCTATCGTATAACTAGCCATATCCTACTAGAAACATGTAATGAATACTTTCATCTATGCCCTAAATTCTTTCTATTCAATGAAGGAAGACATAAATCTTGGTTAGTTTGGTGATCATAGTATCCTTCAATAAGTGAGATATTTTGAACTCAATTCTCTTATAGTATGCGTTTGCATCCATGATTTGATCAAACTATGTCTTCAAAATTTTCCTCCTATTCATGAGGATGGTTTGCACAAGTATAATGTCTTCAAGAGGAAAGACTTTGATATTAGGGAATTTGTTGCTCCTTTCCACTCTTACAAATTTTTTCAACTTGGTGTCATAATGGACAAGACTTTGGTCAAGATTTACAACCACCTTGGCTTGTCAGATCTCTTCTCCCTGTCTCTTCTTCATAACCTTATATAGGTTGAAAACATTAATTATAACATTGATTACTAAAATAAAATTTCTATCTATCACTAAAGGTAGTGTTTTCTCTTTTAGCCTTTACAACTCTTGTTTCATTCCTTTCATTATAGGAAAGGTGGATTCTTCCTATGCTTGTACTATGGACATTGGGTCCTCAACATACTCTTGTACTTCCCTAGGGCCTAATTTTTTCTTCTTAGTCAAATTGAAGAGTGGTTATTCAGTTTTGTATATCACAACCAAGTTAGACTATGGTTATTCTACTTGACTTTGAATTACCCTCTTCATGGTACTAGTAGTGTGGTCAAATGTCATCTAAATTTGGGTTTGAGCTTAGCTTGCCTAAGGCTTCCCCTTTCTTATTGTTTGCAACATGATTTTAACCCAATTTGGGGTGATTATCTAGATGGGAGGTGGTTGTTGTGGGAGTGCTTGGGTAAAAGAATAATTTGAGGCTATAAATATAATATATGTGTTGGCTGGGTAGAATTGACTAAATGGATTAAATTACTACTTATACAGTCCCATATCTAAGACGAATGAGGGTAATGTACAGGTCCCAATAATTTTGGCTTATATATTAGGGCAAAGTGGTTGTTACTAGGTGAATGATTTGTGGATGGGGAACTATCATGTTGATGCTTATAAATATACCATAGGTGACCTTAGTGTTTATATAACACTTCTCATTTTAGAATTTAGAAAATTTAGAGCATGAGTTGTAGGTTTGGAAAATCTAGTTCCCTGTGGTGAAATAGCAATAGAGTAAGATAATTGCTCCATAATATTTATATAATTTGGTGATTAAAATCCACCTTAGCCTATTTTTTGTGAATATTATTTGATACTTAGTGAGTTTATGTCCTTGTTTTAAGCTACAGACTAATACGAGTGGATATTTATAATATAACTAAAACTAAAGTGATCTTGGTGTAAAAAAGGAGAAAAGAGGAGGGTATAAACTAAAAGAAGTGAGTGATTGTCAATTTTAGTCTTGAACATTATGAAAAATTATCAATGTCAAATGAATACACATTTAACAATTATATAATGCAACATAGCCTAAAATCTCACTATATATCAGGCAAACTTTAAAGGAAAATGTTTAAGAATCATAAGTAAGAACCAAGTCTACTTTAGGGATTTACCACTATAATAAAATAGAAATTACACATATAAATATAGATAAAAATTAAATGAATCATAACCTAAGTCTTTCAACTAATCTAACATAAGCAAATATTAGAAACCCTATGATTAAAGAATGTTATTCAAAAATTGAAGACACTATTAAAATTCAAGACCTCTACTAACAATTGACAGAAAATATATATTAACAATTGACACATCAAAAATGGAAAATCCTTGTATAATTTCTTGATCTTATTAATTTCTTAAAGTATACAAAATTTACTCAAAAAAATATCTCCCTTTTACAATGGTCATACATGCCTTTATAGGAAGACTAGTTAGTATACCAATCAATTACAAACTATAGGTGTACAAAGATAGGGACATCAGTCCTTAAAAGCTCTAAAATACAAGTGATTTTATAAATTTTAATGACCTAGAGTCAAATATTCTAAAAAACTAGCATATGCATTTACAATGGAATATTCTACTTCAAAATGTTATAAAAGTTTTACAAAATAGAATATGTTTAATTTGATGGTGGGGCCCCTAGCTATCACTACTTGAGTATGCTCATGGCTATCCCATGTTGTTTATCAATTAAGTCTAGGTCTAAAGTAAGCTTCATGATTTGTTCTTCCTCTTGATCTAGTAGGTCGTCAAATTCTTTATCATTTCTATCCATGACCTATTTGATACTCTTGGCTTCATTTATTATTTCCCTTGCATTGAGTATCATACCCAAGATTTTGTTGTTTTCACCTCTAGATCTACATTAGCCTTTTCCTCTAATTTCCTAGGTTACCAAAGTAGCCATATGTTTGAATTCCTCATCACTAATGATCCCAAGGGCATTAGTTTGTGCAGGCTCTATGAACATGGTCCCTAGTAGTTGTTTAATTCTTGAAATTAGTTATTTGTCTTCTTTTATGACCCTTTCCATGCCATTATGACATGCACTCAAACTCTAAACCTTTTTAATCAAATTCCCAGAATTGTGCTCAAATACCCCAAATTGATGGTCTTGAAGTTTGAGATCTACTTTTTTGCTTGAATATTGAGTAGTTAAGCTATTTTATCCCTAGAGGCCTACTTCTAGGTGACTAAGCTCTTGGATAGTTCACATTGCCATTATAATGTAATTTTCCTTAATTTCATTGACTTAAGTGCCTCAAACATGTCATAAAATTAATTGTCAAGTAGCTTGATTATTGTATTTGACACTGATAGAATTGCCTATTTTTCCAAGTTTTCTTTCTCTCTTTCTAAGTTTTGGATCCTTTGCTTCAGACCTTGGACTCCAACTTTATCTTGTGATAAATGAGATTTAATTAAACTTTCCACATATTCCTCATGAATTGGATCCTCTCCAAGATACTAGCCACCCACTGGGGTTATTCCTGCAAATGGTTCCACCTTTTGAAAGGTGAATTAGTCTATCCCAACTATAACTATCCTATTTTTTATTCTTTCCAACCCAGCTATCTCAGGGTTAAAATGGATAATAGTGATTGGTTCCTTAAATTGGGGAGGTTCCAAGATGCCCATACTTGATCTAGTAAATGCTCTTGGAGCATCTATATTCTTACCTCTAGCTTTTAAATATATCCCTTATCCAAGGCTTCATATCATCTTGTATTCCCACATTAGTGACCCTTATCATGGCCCAATAATGAGAAAGAGATGGGATATTTTGAAAATTTCCATAGATGAACCAGTTAGGAATGACTAATCCATGAATTATAAATTCAGCACTTAAGAGATTGACTTCACTAGTGGGATGAGTGATGGTCAATCTAGGTTTCTTCCTTGGTCTTACTATGACCGAGGCTAATTATGCCTACCTCTTCTCTTGAGGTGCCATGAGACTTATCTCATTTTTTATTATTTCCTATGAAGGGTCCTCCTCTCCACCTAAGCCATAAGACTCTGCAAGTTCCTTGAGGGTACCTTCAAGTGTCTCTTCTAGTTCCAAGGCTATCATGTTAATGTACTGTATTGGAGAAGGCGGCCTTTGCTACATGTTTGAAGATAATGGCCCTTCTCTAGGTATTTTTTCTAATCTTATCACTCTATCATTTTCCTTTCCTTTACCTTGATCACCCTAAATTTTCTTAACCTTCTATTTTGGTTGTGGTTACTCTATCTAAGGTGGTTCATGGGTTTTTCTAGATGGCTCAGCTAGTAAATGGTATTGTAAAGGGTGCATTTCCCATGTATTTCTAAATGGATTGTTGTCACTGACCAATCTATGTTCAATATTAATGTTATACCCTTAAATCCTATGTAATACCTCTTCATAGTTCTTAGCCTTGATATATATAGTGTCATGGACACTGAATTGATGTGCATACTCTAGGTTTGAGATCTTCTTGTCCTTTAGATGGTTGCCAACAACATTCTTTAGATCCCACATTTGGTGTTCATTCAGTTAGAATCAAAATGAATTTTTATATGGACATAACCTCCACCTAATTCTAGTATTTTATTATGGTTTTCTAAATATTCAAGTGGAAGGGGTGGAGTAGGCCTTTCCTTTTCTCTTTTCAAGTTATATCAATGCCATGAATGAGTTGGGAAGCAGTTTCCTACTCTACAAGATTTTTTGGAACATATACTAGTAGTTTGTAAGGTTGATACATGATTCCTTCTATCTTGATGACTATGAAAATAGGATAAATCCATGCATCCCCTATCATTTCAATATATCTATTGATAAGGGGTTGGATCCTAGGCATGGGAACACTTGTACTATAATAGGGTAAATGAAGTCACAAATAAACTACATGTGATTAATATACTTGAAGATATGCAACTTAGAATAGTAGTGTGAAATGGTTGTCCTACCATTACTGGACCAATTCCTAATTCTAGGGAAGGTGACTAATGAAATAAGGGTGTTAAGTAGGTATGACATCATGTAGAATTTTTGGGAGGTCTTTCTCTTGATGGTGATGAATTACTTAGCAAGGAAGATACTGATCAAATCTCTAATTTGAGGTGTAAGTTTTCCCTCCACTAGGAAGTACACATATGAGACCCAAACCTTATTTATGTAAATGGTCAAAGGGGCACCAAAAGCTCTATTCAAAAAGGTCATTGTCACCCTAATACCCTCTCTAAACTAGATGATAGAGTTTTTTCCATCAAGGTTTCTAAATATGTGAGATCCTTGGTGGATCCAAGGTCTTAAGATGGAGTCTAAGTCATGGTTATTGGCCCATTACCTCATCTTGGGAAGGTCTACATAGGGAAGGGGGATCTTATAGTAATTTTTGAAAGTAATAGGGGAAATGTATGCTACCCCTTTAGAGCTACCTTCCCTAATGATCTAGTCACTGTCTATTTTATAATCAATAAATATGGGGGAAAGGATGTCAATTTAGTGCAATACCTATTGTTTTGACATGAAATGATGAAGGCCAACCATTTAGATTATAAATAAGACATAGTGTCATCAATTTATGGTGGTATTTCCCTTTTCATCCCTTGAGATGGGTTACAACTCTTCTATCATAAAGAAGAGCACAAACTAATTCCTAATGCCCTAGATATTTAGTGTTGTAAGATCTAATTCTACATCATTTAATATCTAGCCCTAATTATTTATTTTGAAATAGAGCTCAGCCTCTTCCTTCAATTTATACCTACTAGTTTCCATGTTCTCTATTTATTTCTAATTATTCATACTAGATTGTAGATGGTCCTTATGAAATATCTCTCAAGCTTATAAATAGAATTAAGTTATCATTTGATTGAATTATAGAAAATTGAATCCATTTTGGTTGATTTTATGTAGGGTTTAGGGTTTTGGAGATTTAATGGTAGCAGATATCTAGGTTTTGGCTTATACATGTTATGGGTTTTATTTTGACCTTTTCCTTTATACCTTTGTGTTTTTGATCCCACAAGATCTCAAATATTGTCATTTTCTTCTTGCATGGTGCTTATGTGGCATTAGTCTTTACATTTTATGGCATTTTTCATAAATGTCATTTAAAAACAAGCCATTAGTATTTGAAAACTCCTTCATTTTTCATCAGAGGATCAAAATCCCATATTGGCATGAGCCATTGATTATAATTCAGGACCTTAGATCCTAATTGGATCTCTCTATTGTAAACTCTATGATCATAAAATTTGGCATTTTCAAGGCCTTTTCCATGTTGCAAATCTTTTGGTCAATTATTCATCAATTGAGTATGACCATGTGACAATATTATGGTCATTAAAAAACTCATTGGTTCCCTCACACCATTGGATCAAATCCTATGATAAGGCACACACTATTGTTCTATAAATAATGCCTGAATGTTAAGTTAATTTGTTATTAAAGTCATGATCTAGGATTAAGTTCCTTAGGCTAAGGCTTATTTCATATTTATTAAGCATGAAATAAACCTTAGGCTAAGGAACATATGCCTATGTTTCCCAATTTATAATCAAGGGGCAAGGGTCTAAATAGGTTAGGCCACCACATCTAAAAACCTTTGGTTAGCTTACACTCCATGTGACAAGGGATTCCCCTTTTAACATAAGACTTAGCATAAGATTATAGTTTAAGGTTTATTAAAAATTCCATGAGGACACTTTCATATGAATTTAGACTAAGCATTTATATTTGAGACCATTTCCATATTTTTTAGGCTAAAGGCTCCCATTGTTGAACATCTTTTGATCATTTTTTTTAGATTAAGAAGCCACTTCCAAGTTAAAATACGATTTTGGAATGTCATTTGAACACTAAGTAAGATATTTCATTGGGTTAAAATTTATGGTCTCATAGATGTCAAATACACCCTCATGGGTGTCAATTGATGGTCATGTGGATGTCAAGTTTAAACCAATGCAATTTTAATTTTCTTGGGCTTAAAGTTGATGATTGTGCAAGTGTCAAGTTTATCTTTTTGGATGTTTGGATGATGGTCTCATGAACATCAATTTTAATTTTGTTAAAATATTCAATACTAAATTTTAAGGTGTCATTTGGCATTTCCACAAGGCTTCCCAAGTCTCAGTGTTAATTCTCCCTATTGGATCAAATGCCATGATAAAGAGATAATTGTAAGATCTTGATCTAGGGACTTGCTATTGATTGGTAGTCATGTCAAGCAGGCCCCTTTTAATTTTAATCCTTGAATGCAATGGTGTCACATGTCCATCTTTTAGGCTTCTTACATCCTTTTGAATTTTTAATTATGCTTTGTTCAATCCAAATAGGTTGTAGTAAGTGTAGTTCATCAGATCACCAAAGATGTATGTTATTTTAAGCCAAAGTTTGGGCTATCCTCACATCATTAGATCAAATATTCTGATAAAGTGATAACCATAGGATCTTAAAAATTTCAAGGAATTTTATGTTACGACCATAGAGGTAATAAAAACTTAGGCCTAAGGCATTAAGGCTAAGGTCATGATTATATTAATGAATATGTCAAGGCCTTAGCATTAAAGTCTTAGGATAAGTTATGGAATATAAAAGGACCCTACACAATGACATTTACTTAGGCCATAAGGAACTTTATAAAAGGGGAAAATAATGAAGGGGATCAAGTTTCTTAGTCAAGTTATGTTAAAAAACATGACAAAACCTAGAATATGCATTTTATATTTAAGTTTAAACAAATTTTGAAATGGCTCCCACCAATTTATTTCCCACCTTTATTGAAATTTAAATCAAGGGTTTGATAGGGTTTTGGAATGCATAACCCATAAGGATGCACATTGTGGAACCTACAAATTAAAGGCCAAACAAATTTCATTACTAATGTTAGTCTAGATTAACACAGATTAAAACCACATAATTATATCTCTTAACAAAGAGGATGATCTTTAAATTATACAAAAGACCCCAACATGCTAAAATTTTGATGTTTTATTGTAAGGGTTTCTCAAGGGTCCAAATTCAAAAAATGGGGTATGTTGGTCCCAATAGGGCCTTAGTGGCTTGGTGGGTGTGAGGGATCTAAGGGAAATTGATGTACTTACAGTGGCCATTTGGGATGGAGTAGTCTCCATAACCTAGTTAATATTAGTGATATGGGATCTCGATGGAGGTGGAAAGTTGGCAGTGACATGGGAGATGAAGGATAGAATGGTGCCTCCAAAGGAAGTGGTGGTAGGGGATGTGAACATGGGAATAGCATGGGAATCAGTAGCAGGGGTAGTTGTAAATGTAATAATAATAGGAAATGAAGGCAAAGGTGTTATACTTACTAAGGGGGTTTAGGAGGCTACTAGATACTTCTTCCATGTATATACCTTCTCAACCATCCTCCCTAACAATGCCTACAGTCTTTTTATTGAGATCTCAATTCTTTATGGGGAGCCTTTCTCTAGATCAATAATATTAAGGATTGATTGGTCGGATTTATGTGGGGTAATTTCCTCAGTAGGTCTAGACATAATTGTGTAGCTTTGAAGACCATGCTGGCTACTTGACTCCACTTGCTTAGATATTAGAGTCATG
>JARHVA010009406.1:60000-70000 GCA_037957365.1 Torreya grandis
TGTTTAAGAGTACATAACATACTTGTATGTATAAATAGGATGAACTATTATTTGTAGTTTGATTTTAGTAGTACATACTTGCATAATTGTGAATTATGATAGAAGGATATGAATGAATATAGGCATAAAACAACTTGAACCTTTTTATTTTTGTTAATCATGTGATATACTAAGAGGGAGGGTGAATCAGTATAATATATCTTATAAAACTTTCCCTTAATCACATTCCACTTAACCAAACATTCAAGATATGCAATAAAACTGAAACAATAAACACCACACAAGATAGAGAGAGACACCAAATTTAACATGGAAACCCAATTTGGTAAAAACCATAGACAACAATCTCAAGTATATGAATGAGCACCAAATCAAACAAAAATATTATTAATCACCAACTTATAAGATCACCAACCCCTTTATTGAGCACCAACACAATAACTATTCATGAGCACCAACCCATATGAGCACCAACCCCTTTGCTAAGCACAAACACAATAAAAATTCATCAGCACCAACCCATATGAGCACCAAACCCATTACTCAGAACCAACATAGTAACAATTCTTGAGCACCAACCCACATGAGCACTAACCCCTTTGTGTATACCACACAACTATCTCTCAATGTTTCTATCTCAACAAATGACAGTTTATTACAATATCTCTTTCCTCTCTCACCTTTGCTATTCTAAGATAGATATAACTAATACAAATCATACTCATCTCTCCCATTGCTCTTCTAAGCTAAATATGACAATATCAAATCAAAACTCTTCTCTCCCATTGCTCTTCTAAGATAGATATTACAATATTAAATCAAACTCTATCTCACACCTTACAAATGGCTTCTCAAGCCTTTATTTATAGCTTTCCAAATGACCTTTGGCCTTCCCCCTTTGTGACCCTTCAATCCTCATGTAAAATGGTGCCAAAATTGTATGACCCTTCGTATCCTTGCATTTGAAAAGTCATGTGGTGACCCTTCATAAGAAAAAATGTCCTTTCCTCTTTTGTCCTTATCTTGGTGACTTTTCATATTCCTCAAAGTGTCCCTTCATGAGAAATTTCACCCTTCCTCTTTTGTCTTCACTTGGTGACTCTTGGAATTCCCCAAGATGACTCTTCATGGGAAAATGAATCCCATTATTCTTTTATCTTTACCCCGTGACTCTTTGACTTCTCCATGGGCCCTTCTTTTGTCTTATATACAACCAAAAATATATTCATTAATATTAAATAAATATTAACACACATTAGCCAAGATATAACTATTATAAACATCATTAAATTCAATGGGGCCTTTATCACCAATAATGCTAGACCTTTGACATCAATGACAATATTTCCAACAATCTCCCCCTTTCTCATTGATGGCAACCTCAATCTTGAAATTGCCACATCTTGAATCCTGCACATACTGTCATATGAAAAAACTATAGCAACTCCCCCTTACTATAGCAACCTATACCTATTCCATGTACCTATTTCTGCACTTGTACCTATACCTATCATTCTCCCCCTTTGACATTAATGTCAAAGGGCCTACATGGAGCTAACACTTAGCTCCCCCTCAACTGATGTTGAACCTCAATGACATGAAGTAAAATAAATTACTCCCAACTTTTCTCACAGATATTCAAATGTGTCTTTTGGTAGTGCCTTTGTGAAAATATCTACAATCTACTCTATAGTACTGATATATTCCATCTTAACCTGTTGATCTACAACCTTCTCTCTCAAAAAGTGATATCTAATGGGAATATGTTTTGTTCTTGAATGCATTACTAGATTCTTCAAAATATTTATAGCATTTATAGGTTCATCATAATTTACCTTGATATTTTCCAAAGTTTGCTTCATCCAAAGCACTTGAATACAACACAATACTGCTGCAATATATTCTACTTCAGATGTAGAAAGTGATACCAAATTTTGCTTCTTGCTTAGCCATGATACTAAGATATCACCAAGGAAGAAAGATCCTCCACTTGTACTCTTTCTATCATCCAAGCACTCTACCCAATCTAAATCTGTATAAGCAACCAAAGTGAAATCTCTACCTATGGGATACCATAATCCATAATCCAATGTCCCCTTCATATATCTAAATATTCTCTTCGCCAACTAAACATGACTATCTTTTGGAGATGACTGATATCTTGAAACCATACCTACTACATGCATGATGTCTAGCCTCGATGCTATCAAATATAAAAGACTACCAATCATAGATAAATACAAATATTGATCTATAACAGGTAGATCTTCATCGTTGCTCACCTTATTTCTTGTACACATAGGTGTGCCAACTGGTGTAGAATCCTAAAAACCAAATTTCTTCAACATTTCCTTGGCACATTTACTTTGAGATATGAAAATTCCTTTATTTGATTGAAATATTTACAATCCTAAGAAAAATGATAACTCTCTAAGCATAGACATCTCAAATTCTTTTGCATTCTATCAGAAAATTATTTTGTCATATTTTCAATATTTCTTCCAAAAATGATATCATCAACATATACCACAACAATCAATTGATGCTCACCTTCTATTTTTATGTAAAGATTACTACCAATAAATCTTCTCTTGAATCCTTGATCTTGCAGGTACTTATTAAGTCTTGCATACCAAGCTCTAGGAGCTTGTTTCAATCCATACAGTGCTTTCTTCAATCTGCATACATGGTTACTAATATTTGAGAGAATATATCCCTTAGGCTGCTCAATGTAGACCTCTTCTTCAATATTCCAATTTAGAAAGGTAGATTTGACATCCATCTAAAACACTTTGAAATTTTTTAACACTACATATGCAGGAAAAATTATAATAGCCTCTAACCTTGCCACTGGTGGAAAAGTTTCTTAAAAATCTATTCCCTCAATCTGAGCATATCCTTTACATACTAATCTTGCTTAATTTCTGGTCACTTCTCCATTTTCATTCAACTTATTTCTATAAACCCATTTTGTTCCTATCACATTATGATCTTTTGGTATAGGCACTAATTCCCAAGTATCATTCTTTTTTATTTGATTTAATTCTTCATCCATAGCCTTAACAAAATGCTCATCATGTCTAGCTTCTGAAAAAGTTATAGGCTGAATTTTAGATAACAAAGAGAAATTAACTTGTTCAAATTCACTTACCATCATTCTTCTGATGTGAATTCCTTCATTTATGTCCCTGATGATGTCACTTTAATTATGATTTCTCTAAATGTATTTGGATGGAGTTTTGGTGCCCTTTTTCTCCTTCTCCTCATCTTCATCTGATTCTTCAATGCCTTCCTCTTCAATGATTTTAGGAATGTCTACTAGATCACTGATTCTTTGTGTTCCATTTTCTTCTATCCTAAAAATTACACTTTCAACATTTTTTTTGGTTCTTTTGTTATAACATTTATAAGCTTTATTTTTTCAAGAATAACCAAGAAATATACCTTCATTTTCTCTAGATTCAAACTTACCAAGTTTGTCATTAGTTCTCTTTATGAAGCATTTTCTACCAAAAACTCTAAAATACTCAATTGTTGCTGGTTTGTCTTTCCATAGCTCATAAAGAGTCTTATCACTATAGAATATTAGAAATTTTCTATTATGATTATGCATTATTGTACCAACTACCTCTCTCCAATATTTATCTACTATCTTGGATTCATTCAGCATTGTCCTTGCCATCTCCTGAATTGTTCTATTTTTCCATTCAACTACTCCATTTTGTTGTGGAGTTCTGGCTGCTAAATAATGTCTCTTTATTCTATGATATTCATAAAACTCAATAAATTGGTCTGACATGAATTCTCCTCCTTCATCTGATCTTAGACACTTAATCTTCAAACTAGTTTCATTTTTAACTAATACTTTGAATGCTTTGAAATGTCTAAAAGCTTCCAATTTTTTCTTTAAAAATATTACCCAAGTCATACATGAAAAATAATCAATAAGCAACATGAAATATTTATCACCTCAAGTTCTTTGAGTCCTCATAGGTCCACATAGGTCAGTGTGAACAAGCTCTAGCATCTGAGTGGTCAAGTACTCTTTTGTTTTGAATCACCTTCTAGCCTACTTGTCATGCTGACAAGGTCCATAAAGCGTGTCAAATGGCTTTGTAATCTTTGGAAGATTTTTAACTACTTGATTTTTGTTGAGTTTGATAATATTTTCAAAATATATGTGCCCCATTCTCCTATGCCATAACTAGCTTTCTTCAATCTGACTCAAACAACATCTTTGACCTTTGATGTCTGATAGCATATACAAGTTATTTCTTGTTCTCTAAGCATCTGCAACCAATACATCTAAATCTATTCTTCTAATTTCACAACCTTCTGCATAAAACTTTAGTGTGTGCCCTTGATCACACATTTGACTTACACTCAAAATATTATGCGTAATACCTTCTACATATAAAACATTTTTATTTTTAGTTCTACCATTATCCAAACTTAGTGTACCTTTTCCAGCAATTATCACAGTAGTATTATCTCCAAATTTCACTGTGCCACCATTGATCTTTAAGGTTATGAACTTACTCTTGTCTCCTATCATGTGCCTCAAACATCCACTATCGATTAACCATGGATTTTCTTCATTTATTGCATGCAAACCTATCTAAACCAACATAGAATCTTCACCTTGTTTCTTCTGCCATGTCTGAACCTTCTTCTTGATGAAAGGAGCATTGAAACTTTGGTCCTTCTTGACTGACACAAACACACTTCTACATTACTAAGCTATGTTTCTAAATTTGTTACACTTGTAACAAATTATGGCTTCTTCATCCAAGCTTGATAGAGGATCAAAAGAGTTGTAGCTTCTGCTTGACTCTACATGACTTTCCTTTTCCTTATTTATGAGACTATTAGCTCTTTTTCTACATTCTAATTTCTTGTGACCATATCCATTACAATTAAAACAATAACCATAAAAATAGGACATGTTTGTGTATCTCTGACCTGATTGCCTTTTGTAGCTTTGTTCCCTCCAGCCTTCTTTGTTTGAGATGTCCTCTGTATTCTTCACTTTTTCCCTCTTTGTTTCCTCTTTTGTAAGGGCTTCAACATAGCTCTTTTTCTTTTCAAATATGATACCTATCTTATCTGATATTGCCTTTTGGCTTTCTAATATCTTATTTAGCATATTAGTGCTATTCTCAAATTTTGAATCATTGACTACTCTATCATTGATTGCTTTATTTATTTTATCAAGATCTACTTTTAAAGAATAAATTTCAATAACATACCTTTCACATTATTTTCTTACTATTTTCAACTATTTCATTATATCTTCTTCATTATTCTTATCTTCTTCAAAGTGTGCTTGTAGATCTTCAATTATTTCCTTTGACTCCTTTTCATTTTTCTTGATCTGGCACTTCAATCTTCAATTTTTCTTTTCAATAACCTTTAACTCTTCTAAGGCACAAATGAGTTATCCTTCCAAATTAACTTTGGATTCACCCTCTTCTTATTCTTGATCATCTATCCTTTTACTTGTAGAGGCATCTTCATGTATGGCCATCTTGTGCTTTCCCGATCTACCTTCAAGCTGTAAAACTTTTTCAAAAGAAACCTGCTCTGATACCAATTATTAATCATAGGATATATTGAGAGGGGGGAGTGAATCAATATATCATATATCTTATAAAAATTTCACTTAATCAAATTCCACTTAGCTAAACATTCAAGATATGCAATAAAACTTAAATAATAAACACCACACAAGATAGAGAGAGACGCCAGATTTAACGTGAAAACCCAATGTGGGAAAAACCATGGAGAACAATCTCAAGTATATGAATGAGCACTAACTTAAATAGTAATATTTTCAAGCACCAACTTGCAAGATCACTAACCCCTTTGCTGAGCACCAACACACAAGAGCACCTATTCATGAGCACCAACCCATAGGAGCACCAACCCCTTTGCTGAGCACCAACCCACAAGAGCACCAACCCCTTTGCTTAGTGCCAACATAGAAATAATTATTGAGTATTAACCCACAAGAGCACCAACCCCTTTGTGTATACCACACAACTATCTATCAATGTTGCTATCTCAACAAATGATAGTTCATTACAATATCTCTTTTCTCTCTCACCTTTCCTCTTCTAAGCTAGATATAAAAAATAAAAATCATACTCATCTCTCCCATTGCTCTTCTGATCTAGATATTAAAATATCAAATCAAAACTCTTCTCTCCCATTGCTCTTCTAAGCTAGATATTACAATATCAAATCAAACTCTATCTCACACCTTAAAAATGGCTTCTCAAGCTTTTATTTATAGCTTTCAAAATGACCTTTGGCCTTCCCCCTTTATGACCCTTAAATCCTCATGGAAAATGGCACCAAACTTGTATGACTCTTCGTATCCTTGCATTTGAAAAGTCATGTGGTGACCCTTCAAAAGAAAAAATGTCCTTCCCTCTTTTGTCCTTATCTTGGTGACTTTTCATATTTCTCAAAGTGTCCCTTCATTAGAAATTGTGCCCTTCCTCTTTTATCTTCACTTGGTGACTCTTGGAATTCCCCAAGATGACTCTTCATGAGAAAATTCATCCCATTCTTATTTTATCTTTACCCCATGACTCTTTGACTTCTCCATGGGCCCTTCTTTTATCTTATATGCAACCAAAAATATATTCATTAATATTAAATAAATATTAACACACATTAGCCAAGATATAACTATTATAAACATCATTAAATGCAATAAGGCCTTTATCACCAATAATGTTTGACCTTTGACATTAATGGCAATATTTCCAAAACTAGTCTAATAAACATATCTGACATGGAATCAAGTATATTGATAAGTCTAAGTAACTAAAATTAATTGGATTCTTTATTGTTGATTATTTACATCATTTATTATTTCATGGTGTTGTACTATTCTACTTTTATATATTTTAATGAAATGTTTTGGGAAAATAGTAGATACATATATGAGTATGTTAGTGGATAACTCATATACATAGACCCTAATATCATGTTATGTCATGATTCAGTTGTAGAGAGTTATATGAGAGTGAAAATGATTCAGATTATTAAATTTGAATTCTATAATGAAAACTTTGGCCAAATTAATGTTATATTTGAGACATTACCATTTCATTGTACTTATAGTTTACATGTTTTTGTTGATATCATTTAGACACAGTAATGGATTCTATGGTTTATTATATTTTTTTCATGTAATAATGGTAGTAAACACATGGGTTCTAGTTATTTCTTGATATTTTCATTATTCTTATCTACCCCTGCATGAAGAGTAGGGCCACTCCCAATGGCGAGGTATGTGGGAAACTATTGGTCTATGGTTGGAGGTAAATCACTTGGATGATGCTCTCCTTTTATCAATGGATTCAACTAGATGTAATTATACCTAGGCAATATTATAGATCATGGAGTTACTAAGTATCTCATTTGTACTATTGTACTTCTTATTATGTATTTTTGACATTGTAATTGATTGTACTTTATTTATGAATGAATATTCAACATAACAATGGAGGTTACAGGGTTGTCAATGGAAGGAATCAAATTTTCAAAGCAGACCAGCATTTCGAACGAGGCATTTTGCAAGTTCCCCAAAATGGATGAGGAGGAGCAGAAGTTGGTCAAAAATGGGGATTTTTATGAGCTAGATCAGATTAAAGGGATATGGATGGACGTCTTAAGCTGTATAAGGGAGTACTTCATCCTGGACAGAAGAAGCAAACGAGTGCATAAGTTCCATTTTGTCTTCCTCAACCACTTCAGGCATAAGGTTAGCTTGTCTTTTCCTTTCTATCTTTGCTACTCCCTGATTTAAAGCCTTTATGCTCATAGGAAAAAGGATTTGCACCCTATTCTTCATGAAGGCGTAATTCTGCTTATTGAAGGCTATTGCAAGAATAGGGCACTGGTTAAGTATCCCAAACAGGGGAAAAATAAGTTGCCAGGGAATAAAAAGAATGAAAATGTAAGTAGACGAGGAAAAATTAAGACCCCTAGTCCTAATAAATAGAATGCAGAAGAAGAAAGGGGTCGGGAGAGATTTGAAGAACCCGAGAAGGAAAAATCAGAGGAAGAAGATGGAACAGAGAGCTGGGATACCAACTCTAGTAATGATGATGAAGGATCGGAGGAAATTGAAAAGGATAAAGTCAATACTGAGGAGGATTCTGTTACCAGAATAGAAGAGATGGAGGAAAACCAGAAAGTGGCAGAGGAAGACACTATCCAGGAAGATCCTGGTGAGGACTCAACTTCTAAGAAAGAAAAGGAAATATCTGTCCAGGAAGATTTTCAAAACATGGAGATGGAAATTGAAGATGGAATCAATGAGCGGGAACAAAAGAGCAAAGATGACTTCTTTGAAGAAGCTAGGAATAGCCCTAATAAAAAGTCTGAGGATTGGAGAGGGAAGAATCAGAATGATGAAATACACACTCCTATGACTTGGGTTAATAGTAAAGCTGAGTCTTCTTCCCAATTAGATTCCTGGTTGTGTAGGGAGATCATTGATCTCAAGAAAAAAGTGGAAACTTTGGAAGATTCTCTGAAAGCTGCTTGGAACAAAGTAAACAACATGGAAAATCAGTTAAGCGAGATCCCTGTGAAGCTCAAAGCTTACGAAAACAATCTCTGGGAGTTAATAAAGGATAACAGAAAGAAAATGGAGGAAGTAACGTCCAACATTTGTGCAACTGCTATCAATATAGGTAAATGAGCCAATGAGGAGACCAAAGCACTAGAGGGTCCCAGCAAAAGGACAAGGCAAATTTCCAGAAAGAAAGATACACAAAAAGGAGCTTTGCTGGAGGTTACCACCCAGGAAACTGGTTTGAAAAAAAAAGAAGCCATGAACTTGATACTAGAACTGGATGAATAATTTGGTCCTTCTTGTTGGTAAAGAAACTGGTACAGATCTTTGTTCTTCTTTTCTTAGCTTTTGTTTGTTGTACCTCCAGACTTCTGTTTCTGGGTTTTGATCGGATGTATCTCTTATGGTTTCAGGACCATTCAAAACATGTTTTTGCTACTTCTCTGTAGTGTTTTTTAGGCGTTGCCTGTGGGCTTTGTTGTTCTTTTTTTGCTCTCTGTAAAAGGGTTTCGGGGCCCCTTCAAAACCTGCTTTTACCTCTGATCTAAAACAATGGATGTTTATTTGTATATTATTCTTAAAATGTAAATAGTAGTGGTTGTAAGTATATTTATGACTTATTTATTTATTTTATTAGTATTGGTTTTACTAGCTTCATTCTATTATAATTGATTTATAATAATTCATCTTATAGACTAGTTTATTTCTTGACTACTAAATGGATCTGATTTAGCCTATGGGCTAATTTTATTTCAATATTTATTTATTTTAATTCATTTAGTTATTAAGTACTAGATAGATAGTTTTAATTAATCTAATAGTAATTACATGTGGAAAAAAACTAGTGTAACTATTAGTTAAGCCTAGATGGGTTTAACATTATGGTATCATAGCTATACGTTCAACACTTAGCTTATTGATCTCATTTATGAGTCCAATATGGATATTGTTAATAAATTCATAATGAAACAAATCTTAGAGTGGATAACTGAGTAGAGGGATATGGACCAAGAGTATTGAATAATCACACATATGTTTCCACTTGTAAGCTATTATGTATAAAAGAATGGTCTTGAGCATTGTATTTCACCTTGGGAAAAAGGATTGGTGGCCCCTTGTAATAATTTTTATTTAAATAAAATATGGACTTTATGGCATAATTAGAACCAAGTGGGTGTAATTAGTAATTCTTCTAGAGTGATGACTGTGTAGCTTTATCACCTCTTATAGTAGATATCCTAGATAATCTAAAGATATAGATTTAAACTAGATATGAAAGTTATTTTCCTCATATAAAAAGGATTAGAGTGTACTTTATTATATATAGAGATAGGTAAATGATTTTTTTACCTTTGAAGATTGATATTTTTAACAATTAGGAGATAAACTTTAGAACCAAAAAGG
>JARHVA010009406.1:75000-82500 GCA_037957365.1 Torreya grandis
ATTTGTTTGATTGACAAATAATAAATTAAGGGGTTTGTTTTATTTTTATTTTTTATATAATTATCTAATTAAAAGGATGAATTGCCATTTTTTGTATTGTGAGTAGTTTTATTCCACCACATAAGGTTATGGGTGGAAAACTATGAGAAAACTAGAATTAAAGGAGTAGAACATTTATGAATTGAAATTAAAATGGCAAATTGGTGGAATAATGGGAGATTTTGAATGTCACATAGGTCATGCATAAAATAATAAGAGAATAAGATGGTAGAATAAAAGGGGGGATTGTTATCAATAAGAAGAGGAATAATGAGAAATCTACTAGCATCTTTAATCAGTTTAGAGGATAAAACTATAACTAGGTAAGTAATATTTTCAATTTGTGTATAGAAAATGAAAATGGTTTGTTTGGGAATAAAATAATATAAACTTGATCTAGGTTATACCCTAATTGATGCCCTATACTAGTGTATTTATTTTTCAAACTTATATTATTAGATTAAATACATAGGGGGAAGAATTTAATTCCATACCATGCTTATAAAAATAATATTGATCCTCTCCTTTTAGCAAACCTCAAAATCATTTACTTGTACAAAACTTATGCAGGAACATCATATATATAAACAAGTTTGAAAATCTTAGTAGGTATATTTGAGTCTTAATATAATCCATATAGTATTATTTAACTCGTTATAGTTCTTAGAGAGTGATAATTTTGGTTTTAGAGTTTATTTTGTGGTTTCTTACCAAATTTCAAATTTGAATTTTTAAAGATTTATATTGTAAGTTGAAGGAGATTGATATGTTTTTATAAATTGGTATAGGTGTAACTTGTTCTATAAATATTTTATACATATTATGGGGTCATTATTTATCTTATTAAGGTCATGTTTATCATCAATAACCATATACTCTTAATAAACTTGTTTGTTGTGTGTATTTCCTAACTTTGGATAGGTCAAATGAACAAATTTTAGAGATAAATATGTATATGAAAGTATTTGAAGAATAAATAAAGGTTTAATGACTTATAAAAATATTTAATATTATTATTTAAATATAATATATAATTTAAAATACCAAATTTGGTCATATATAGGTTACATTATTAAGATAGAGCCAATATATGACAGTCTGCCATTATTGAAGCTTTGTAATTTACATATTTTGTAATGAATTGAAGGATAATTTAGAGTATATAACATGTATTTGGTGTATCATACTATTTTTATACTTTAATAAAATTTATTTAAGTGAATAAATGACATTTAAGGTCATAATGACCTTTTTTATACACACAAACTTTGTTCTGCATTCAAATTGTTTTATACAATGACTTGTTTGATGAGTAAAGTCATGAATGGTATTAAAATAGTTATTTTAAAGATTATAAAGTGGATATAATAAGGTTATAGAATTATTTTCATCAATAAAAATTACTCCATCACTATAAACAATCATTAATAAGCCATCACCTTTTGTATGTGTAATGAAACCCTAGTTTCAGAATGATGAGAACAAAAAGGGTAATAACTTTTGATTTAACCCTTAAAAATTATTAAAAAAATTGTGGATATTTATTTAATAGATTAAATAATATAATTTTATTTTATTAATACTTGCATAGGATGTACAGATGCATTTATGACTAACTGCGTTTCTTAAAAACCCTAAATTCTTTATGTTCTTCATAGGAAGAAGGAGAATCTGCCTAAAATATTTAGTTTTAAGTCTATAAAGGTAAATTAAAGGTTTTAAAAACTTTTATATTCTTTTAAAGACTTATTATAAGATTATTTTTCATTTATAAAGTGATATTTTAGTTTTTGACCTATTTGAGTAACATTAGGTCTATAGGCCTAAAATAGAGTTTTGGATTAGTCTATGAATTGTCTTCCAAAACCAATACTAAAATTCATTTGTATTCATTACATATATTATTTGTATTTTATAAATACCTTATTTAAACCTTAAAATATTATTTAGTATCATTTTCATGGTTATTAATAATTAAAGACACACTAGCAAATTACTCTCTTAAAACGGTTTATTTTGCTATAAAAAGTAAATAACTCCAAAGAAAGTGTTTGTCAAGTGTTTTAATTAGAGACCAAAGTATTGTATAAAAAATGCTTTATGGATATCCTTTCTTGGTTTAATTATGATTTTTGAATACTCATAAGGTTATTGTCTTCCATCATATAGTTGAGTTGACTTTCTCTTAGTCGATAATGAACTCTATTTTTTCTTCCCAAATTATGCGTGGGATTCAAATAGTAAATATTATTTGATAACTCATTGAGATACATCATATTTGAGGAGTTACTATGGAGTTATAAAATTTATTAAAACCTCATACATAATGTTTTTCTATTATGAAAATTTTTAGGTGTTCAGTTAGGAGTCAAAATGGGTAAAAATTTCAAACGATCTTAATATATTTTAATATTGCATCCCCAATATTGATATTAGGAGTTTGCATTATTTTTAAGGGTTTATACTACATGGATATCCTTATTATGATTTTTTATTGGATAATATAAATATTAATCAAATATTTTATGAATATTATTTCTTTTATAACCCAATAAGACTTGTAACTACAATTTGATTTAACAATTAATCTGATACAGAGGTATTATAGATAAGGCAACCTACATTATAGTTTAAGATATATATATATATATAATCTTTTAAAATTATGTGATCATATCGAGAAGGCTCAACTAAGTCTTTAAAACTATTTCTAATAGTATGAATAGATAAATGAACACATCTATGAAGAAGATATGATGGTTTCATCCTTTTATGTATATATTTGTATCAAATTTGATAAATTAATTATTTATTTATTGATTTTGAATGACTTAAGGGTGTGATAAATAAACTTGAGTTTTTATAAATAACCATAACATTCAGTTCTAGCCCATTGATGACTTGGGATATTATGTTGTTTTGAAAACTATGAGAAGTGATAAAAGAGAAAAATAATTTTTAAATGTGTAATAAAATGTATGCATAATGATTTCACTTATATAAATATATATATATATGAAGTTATATAACTCTGATAAAGAGTTGCTTTGGATAGTAAGGGTTTCAAGATACAAGTTATTTAATAATGTGAAATTCAATACTAATATATAGTAGATTTAAATATAAAAATATAAATATATTACCAATAAATATTTTTTAGATAGGTAAATTATCAAATAAGCTATTGAAATATGAGTTTTTACAAGGGATTTTTTAGGTATTAAGAACATGGATACTTATTTTACATAAATAAATGTATTGATGATTTGATTTATATATGCATGCAAAGATGTAAATATTGAGCCTAATTTTGAATCACATTAAGCTAATATGTCCATAGGTTATGATGGGGGAAAATATGTGTAGGAATTGTATAAGTAACTATGTGGTAACTGATAGGAATATTTTTTGTATAAATTGAATTAAGACCTAAAAAATTTGAAAAGCTAAATATTATATTCAATTATGTAGGCTTAAGTATTAAGTAAGCCTAGACTTGTCTTCATTTTAGATATTGAGATAATAAAATGACTATTTTTATAATGAAGATCATAATTATTAGAATAAATAGTATCTATTGGCTTTAAATATAGGCACTATGACATCTATTCAATTTAGACTTATTATTTTAATGACTATATAGTGGAGGAGTTTACATAGAATCTTAGGTGTGGTAAAAATGATATAAGTTATAATAGAGTAAAGGTGTTATTCTTATGTTATAGGAAGGTGATGTATACAAGGAGTGGAATTATAAAGTATAAGTATACTCTTAGACTTCTATAGCAGTGGTGAAGACTCTTTTATATGTGGAATAATGGTTAGGAAAAACTACTATAATAATTGTGATCTTGAGAAAGGATGAATAATATCTATATCATCCAATTTACATATAACAACCCTTTTATAGAGTTATAACATTGAGATGACTTTAATATGAGTTAGAATTTGTAATATAGAACATGACCATAATATCATATTATTATAGAAATATATTCTTCCTTATTATAACTTGATGAAGGAAAACATAGGCAATAATTGTTTTGGAATGTCATTCATAAATCTTTCATATTGTTCTTGAGTAGATAACATACTTGTATGTATAAATAGGATGAATTATTGGCTATAGTTTTATTTCAATTGTACGTACTTTCATATATGTGAATTGTGATAAAATGGTATTAAGGAATATAGGCATAGAATAACTTGATTCTTGTTATAGTCTAATAAACATATCTGATATAGAATTAGGTACATTAATAAGCCTAAGTAATTAGAATCAATTGGATTATTGATTGTTTATTTTTTACATCATTTATTATTGTATGGTGTTTTATTATTCTACTTTTGAATATGTATATAAACCATGTTAGGATAATAGGAAATATGTATATGAGTATGTTTTTGGGTAACTCATATACGTACCCCTTGATATCATGTTATGTCATGATTCAGTAGTAGTGAGTTCTATGTGAGTGAAAATGACTTTGATTATTAATTCTAGATTATATAAATAAAACTTTATTCAAATTAATGTTATAGATGCTATAGCTAAGACATTGTCATTTCAATGTACTTCTAGCTTACATGTGTTTGTTGATATCATTTAGATAGAGGAATGGATTTCATGGTTTATTTGATTATTGCATGTAATAATGATAGTAAACACATGGGTTTTGATTATTTCTTAATATATACACTATTCTTATCTACCCCTCCATAAAGGTAGGGTCACTCCTAGTGGGTAGGGGTGTGGGATACCATTAGTTTGTGGTTAGAGGTAAATCACTTGGATTATACTCTCCCTCTGTTAGTTGATTCAACTAGATAGATTTACACTATGGCTATGTTTTAGATCATGGAGTTGTTTAGTACCTCATTTTTGTTATGTATTTTTTATGTTTTTCTTCATTGTACCTTATTTATGGATAAATATTGAACATAGTAGTGGATGTGTATTTATATATTATCTAAAAATGTAAATAGTGGTGGATGTAAGTACATTTATGAGTGATTTATTGATTTGATCAATATTAGTTGTACTAGTTTCATTCTATTATACTTGATTTGTAATTATTCATCTAATAAATTAGGTTATTGCTTGAGTACTAAATGGATCTAATTTATCCAGTGGGAAAATGGTAGTTCAATATTTAATTTTTAAATTAATTTAGTTCTCAATTACTAAATAAATAGTTTTAATTAATCTAGCATTAATTACATGTGGAAAAAAATAATGTAATTATTTTTTAAGCCTAGAGGGGTCTAACATTACCCCACTTTACTCTCTATATCCATGAAAATACCACTTGTCATATACATTGACCAGTGGAGTTTTAGAGGCCATGAAGTGTATTACTCAATTTATAATATAAAATTCCTTTGTGACCATGTTCACCTTGATTTATATTGTGCATAAAAGACTCAGATCACCATAATTTATTGAGGCCACCTTATATTATTTGTGTTTGTAAACTCTACTTGTGTAGATACGTAATTAATGTATTAGGCACTTGACAATGCCCATTTTGACCAAACCTTAGTATACATTACTTATGTATACACAAATAACTCTTTCTCATACTCTCTCCTATCCATTCAATTATTTATGTTCCAAGCCTTCCCAATTTTTTATTATTAATATACAAGTTTCCTTATTATTTTATTTATATTTTATAATTATTTTATATGGTTCAGGACATAGTTATATGGATCCTATTATTGAAGATGTTCATCTTCACTACACTCATCTACATTTCCTTTAATGACTATTTTTCAAAATTTAAATCCTTTATTTGGGATGGCATGTACTTTTTGTATTCATTTCAAAGGTAAATTACCCAAAGAGTTAGCTATGTAATCATGTCAATCCTAATAATGTTCCCATATAACATTGATTAAGAACACATTTATTATTCATCTAAACCTTGAGAATAACTACCTTACATTTTCCAAATCTAAAACCCCCTAAAAGAGTAAGCTTCAAGCCAAGTCTTAATACCATTTCAAATTCAAAATCATAGGTTTTCAAGTGTAAAAATTTTCACAAAGTATTTCAATACATGTTACTATTACATTTATTACACACACATAATGAGGTGGGATAACTATGTGTAATTTGAGCCCTCTTCATAGTATTAGAACATAGGCAATACTTAGTCCCTCAGTGAGGGGTGGTTGAGGTTAGATCAACCCATAATTTGGTCAAATCAACCCATAATTTGCAGCCCCTTTTTATATAAAATTCAAATGTCAAAAATAGAGTTAGGGTTTTAAGGTGAAGGAATAAAAACCTAAAATTTTGCACATGCATAACCTTTGATATCACATAAAATACCTATTTATATGTAGGTGTAGTGATCTATGGTGGAATAATCTATAAAATATAGTGATGACAAATATGGAAAAGTGTAGACATATTCATTTTCTATAGGTTTCCAAGTAGTATTAGATTCATTCCAACATGTTTTTAACCTCATTTGTCTATTTTGATAAATCATAGACCCATTATGAATCACTGTTAATGAGTTTACAATATCACAAACTAGAATATGACCTAAAAAAGCTAAGTACCCTATATTATATGTCATTTATATTTATTTCAAGTGCAATAAACTAGCCATATTCTAATATTACATTTAAATTTTCTTATTTTGGACATATATTATAGAATTTGAATTAATATCAATGTTTGGACCCATATAGACCACAAAATCTAACATAATATAAAATATATTGAAGGATAAAATCATATAAGTTGATTAAATTTATTAATTTCACAAGGGGAATATTAAAGTGAACTTAAACTTTTAATTATATTAAAGTGCTCATAAATAATATTTACCTTTTACTGTGTCCACCATAAGAAAGATGTGGTTGTTGTTGATTGGACATGGACTCACAAGCTCAAGGAGTCTCTTAAGCTTTTAATCTTCCCTAAGAAATATATGGACTTATTAGATCATTATATTCACTTTTTTTTTTATAGCCTCAACCTTTACATCCCTTTATCATTACCACTTAGAATGATACATATGGTAGTCCCTAATTGGTTCTAGGCCATATAGTCACATAATGCTTAATCCTTGAGAGGCTTTTTGTTTTAATTATGTTTACCCATTACACTTTTCAATTTTTAGTATATTTTAGGTGTGTCCTTATTCTTTTATTATGGCTTATAAAGTATCGAAGTGATATTTTATGTTTAGGGTGCCCACTGACTATGTGAACATGTTAGAATTTTAACTATATATATTTATTTGGATTCTTTACTTAAACCTCACATAAAAAATACATAAGTTACTAACCTCATTTTCCTTACACCCAAGTTTTAATTAAGAACATCTTGAGTGGAAAACCAACCCAATGACCAATTGTATCATGACTAGTCGCTAAAGTTTATTAAGTTCACAAATTATAATATTAATACTTGATGGACCTTTTGGAGCCTATGAGCAACCA
>JARHVA010009406.1:87500-105000 GCA_037957365.1 Torreya grandis
CTTACTATGTAACACCAAAGAAAATGGTTAAAAATATTTTAGGCAAATGATATTATTTAATAACCCTAGCTAGACATAAAATGCATAGAATAAATCTAATCTAGTGGTCACTAGAGATTGTAACATAAATGGGGCATATATTAAAAAACAAAACAAAACATGCAAAGAGAACTCTACTCAAGTCAATGTAGAGGAAAAATAAGCAAGGATTAAAACATTCATCCTATTACCTTGTGAAATATCTATCTACCAAATGAAATATTAAAAGGTAGGAATACTTACCTTGAATTGAACTTGTCATGCCTTAATATCTCTCTTGGCTAATGGTGCTTTACAAGAGGTTGATAAAAATTTTTAAAGATCACAACATAAAAATTAGATCTAGGATAAAAGACTCCTACTTTGAATCCAATATTTACCCACAAGACAAGCTTATTTCCTTCCCAATCAAAGACCTAATAAATGGTTCTTCTAGTGTAAAATTAGTAGAATTACAAGTTTTAATAATGTGAAAATGAATGTTTCTCTCTATTGGAGTGAAGTGATGTGGGTATCTATATCCAAGGATTAATCCTCAATCCTCCCAATAATTTAATAGACAAGATTAACTGGCTCATTATTTTTAGGCAAGAAATATAGCCATTAGGTCTCAAACTATGTCATTTGGGATGACATAGTTTTGTGACATGCACTCAATCCCTAGCAATATTGACCTGGCCAACATAGTAGGAAAATGAATAAAATGGGTTTATTCTTATTCAAGAGTTATTTATGAAGATGAATTACTTAGAGGAGTGGATAAATGTGTTTTAATTTCTTAGGTATTTGGATAAAACTAACTTGTAGTGGTTTTAGGTAATTGTATAAGGACCAATAATTTTTTAAAGAACTAGTACTCTATCTACCCCTTTCCTGGTGTACCCTTTAATGCATGTACTTAGAGATATTAAAACTTGATAGTTTCATGCAAGAGAGAAAACATCAATAAAATGATAAAATTTAAAAATATTGTGTGTACATATGCCCCACTTGAAGCTCATCATGTGTACAAAGTTTTAATAGGGGATGGTGCTTTGAGAAAGAAAATAGAAAATAAAAATATTAAGCTAATAAATTATAGTAAGAACATAAAATTAAATAATTAAAAAATACATAAATTCACTTACCTTTTTAATATGGAATATAGGTTACATGAGAAGCATTTTGAAGAGGCATCCAATGTACATGACATTAGCCAGACCTAAAAAATAAGCTAAAATTATATTTTTTTGTAAAACTATGGGGTAAATATATAAAAATATCTACCATATTAGGATTATATAACTTTTTATATTTTTTAAAAAGAGTTTGTAGAAACATAATTATGAGAAAATTATGAAATTGTTTGATAAATAATATCTAGATAAATAATTTGTAAATTTTAAATATATATGTAGAATTTTAATTATTAATTTAAAAATTTACAAACCATATCTCTATGTGGCATAGAAGATTAATGAAATAGATGATGTCATGGATGTAAGGATCACAAGGAAAAGATGTATTGCAATTTCTATGATCATGATCTAGGTATGGAATGTATTGAATTTAATTATTTATCATTTTTAATTGTAAAATGAGGTAGATTTGGAAAACTAAGTACCATGGAAAATACATGAAGTTTAATTTTCCCCAAAAAATTTAGGGTAGAGTGAAAATTAAAATGAATAATGGGTAATGATCAAGGAGGGTCATTAATGCCTAGGGCATTAATGACAAATTTGTTAATTTTTTATGTATTAAAGAAACAAGATCATCCATGCTAACCTAGTTTTAAATTAATAGGTTGAATTTAGTGATTGATTTCATAGTATCTAGTTGATCTAGTTAGTCAATTACTAAAGATATGTCATTATACATCTAGGTTGATTTAGTGTAATAATGTATAGGTGGATGATTGCATATAGGAAATGGATAACTATGTTGGTTTGGTGGTTGAATTATTATTAAGTTGTTAACATATTAGTATTAGTTGGTTGACTACATATCATGTAGTTAATGTAGTTACATTAAATTTCCAACTCTGGAGGAAGTTTCTAATGTCATTACAATAGCTGGATGATAAAGTTATGTGAACTAGTTGACTTCATATAAAGTGGTTTATTTAGTTTTATTTTGGTAGTGGTGTTGGAAACACAATGAATAAGGAGGGGATGAATCATTCTCTTAAAAAAAATCTTTCAATTCCTCCTTGTCATACATGAACCATCACATCAATATATAGATCAAACAATTCATAAATAATCAGCCATACAAGCATGAAACAAGATTACAAAAGAGAACACATCATATATGTGGGAAAACCTCAAGGGGAATAAAACCCAATGATCATAAAAATGTAATACTGTCCTATAATTCAAAATATCAAAATTTAGTGAATCACCAACCTCACATGGAGCACCAACCCTAACTAGCTAAGCACTAACCTAGTTAGGCTTTAGCAAGCACCAACTTACAAGGAGACACCAATCCCCTAGATGACCTAGTACCAACTCATCCACGTAAATTATTTGATTAAATTTATAAAACTATGTTTATCACATAATAGATGATTATCACCTTATTTATCTCTTCTCACTCTTATATCTCTCTCAAACTATCTTCTAGGCTTCTTCACTCTACTAGGTTTCTTCAAGATAAATTAGGTCATTTGACATTGATATTCATCTATATTACCCATATTATATCTTCATGATTTTTTCTCTACACCCTTATTATTTTCCATAATACCTCTTTCATCTCTTAAAAATTGTATTTCCTTTACTTGCACACTCATATTCTCTAGCTAGACAATTAGGCCTATTAAGCCTTGTTCTTATACAATCCTCTAACTCATACACCTATTGGTCAGCCATACACATAGAAATATCAATTATAATAGGTCTTATAACACATTTCATACATGAATAAATCATTATAATATGTCTTCCATAACTTATAATATCAAAACCTGTTTTAGGCCTTAAGGAGACCTAATTCTATTAAGCCTTCATTAGTAAATGTTACTCTTTAAACTGATTAGAACAATTTAAAACTCCACACATGGTATAAAAACTTCATATTCCACTAAAATAGAACAAAAATAATTCAACATTAGGTCTATTACACTTTTTATCTCTAATGACCATTTGAAGCACACCATTAGTATTGTTCACATTAGGTCTTCACACATATAGAAAGGTCTATCTTGAATAACTAAAAATAAAAAATTATCTGGCCAAGAAAACATGATATTAAATAATATATAAAAAACATAAAATACCTCAAAAACTTTACCAAGTTAATTAGGCTCTTCAACTTAGGGTATAAAGCCTCAAAAACACCCTTGCAACTTGTTCACCCAAAACTGCCAATTTTCATCAAAGGCCAATCATGGTGACTCAAACCTCCAACATGTGTATATCCAATTTAAAAGACCTATAATTTATGTATATGAAATTATTACATCTCTAAATCATCTTCAAATATAAACATCATATGGTCTGGTATCAAATATTAGTCTTATAGACTAATTTGTTGACTTCACTACACGCAGATCTCATTGAGTCAAACAAGCCATTTTTGCTTCTTCATTTTCACAATTGTAACTAAATTAAAAAATATATACAAATAATTAATAGGATATAAAAATCCAAAAAAACATATCCATGCACTTGGTTTCATCACTCTATCATGATAACAGATTCCTAATCATCTTCTCATTTTTGTCTGGGTTTTTCACTATTTCCACCATTATGCCTATTAGTGACTAGATAGCTTGTATGATCAGTTTATCACACCTTAGGGATATAAAATTTCCATAAAACTTAATTTACATGAAACATCAATATCAAGATTCATCATCCATCCATTTTTATACTTTAACTTGGTCAAATCTAACTGCAATAATAATTTTTTAAGAAATTTACACTTTATAGTAGGATTTACTCACACACCTAACAACTAAATAACACTTACATATGCCTAGGATATTTTAATACAACCTAAAATAACTTACATAAGCATACAAATCCATTATATGCACTTTTGATCAACATATTCAACATAGGGTCCTTATTAGAGTTCTAAGAGGGTTTAAACCTATTTTCATTATTAACAATCATTCATAAAGTATATCCCCTCAATCCAAAACAAAATTATATAATTTTTATATATTATCCTTCCCAATATAACATTAATATATTATGTTCCCATGCATAGGCTTTATGAGCTAACAAACACAATAAAATCCTTCTCGAGTTGAGAACCCTTCATTTTATTCACTTGAGAGACCTTAAAGCATGTTTTATTTAATTAACATTCAAAATTTGACCTAAAAATTCATGAATAAACTTGGGAAAACCTATCACACATCTTATTAATCTCATATATGCATAATTACCTTGTAAATTGAACCTCATGCCTCATTAGGCCATGCTCTCACCACTTTTCTTTCTACACCTGAGTCTTTACACATCATTAGGCCTTGAACTAACCTTAAAACCTATTTTAAATTTATAAATACTTAACTCACATGGTAAAAAAAGGTCAAACATCCTTATAAAACCTTATCTCAAAATGATACCATGCCTCTTCATGCACAAGACTAGGAATCCTATGTACATACCTTCTCAATAAATTACTAGGTTTAAGCACTTGACAACATCGACAATGAGGAACTTACATGTTGACCTTCACATGATTATGCAAACATAAGAACATATACCAATCATATATTACACTATTATAATCACCAAAACAATAATCAATATTCTGTTGTATATCTATACTCTTCAATGACCTCATGACCATGCCAACTAACCTTTAATACTTTAGCTTGTTACAACACAACACTTACTATAGCACCACTGAGACATCAATGAAAAAAAAAATGATAGTCAAATGACATCAACCTTATAAATAAAATTTGGCATTAATGACAACATCAATGCCAAACCTCAATAATATGAATAATGCTCAATAATCTCCCCCTTTATCATTGATGGCAAAATAAACTACAAACTGATCATTCTCATCTCCCCCATTTTAGTCTATCTCCCTTTTTTAACTTTTCTCCCCCTTTGTCATAAATTATAACGTGTTGTTTAAAATCCTTGGATCAAACTCCTTTCAACCAAAATACTCAACACATAAGACTATGAGTTTATTAGTCATAATACAAACATGATCCCCCTATCTCCATGCATACCTTCTTTGAACAACTCACCTGCTCTTAGAAATAATGAACCACCTTATTATCTCCCCTTAAGTACTTATATTTTTCAATAGTTACTAGGGGTAAGAATTGCACCCAATTCCTATCTTAACTATTCAAATATTACCTTGGAAGTGGTTTGGTCAAAATGTCTATAATCTGATCCTATGTAGAAACATATTCAAGTCTAACACTTTGTTCACTTACCTAATCTCTTATAAAATTATACATGATAGGAATATTATTAATCTTTTATTTCATGATAGGGTTCTTTAAGATGCTTATAACACGTGTATTATCACAATAGATAGGATATGATGATTATACTTCACCTTGTAGTCTTTTAGGGTATGTCTCATGCATAGGACTTAAGTGAAACATGAATATTTTGTAATGTACTCAACCTCACAAGTGGATAATACTATTGATGGTTAATTCTTGCTTATCCATAAAACTAGGCACCCACCTCAGAAGAAAGATCCTCCACTAGTACTCTTCCTATCATCTAGACTTCTTACCTAGTCTGCACTTATATAAGTTGTCAAATTGAACTCCTAGCTCCTTGGATACCACAACCCATACTCCATAGTCCCCTTGAGATATCTAGGTATCTTTTCAATTTCTTACATATTATTTTACTTTGGATATTCTTGAAACCTTCCCACAAAACCTATTGCTTACATGATGTCATGTCTATAGGAAGTGGTGTATAGTAAACTTCCAATCATTAACCTATATGACATCTGATTGGCCTTTGAAGACTCAACTTAGATCATATAATCATAGGTGTACTAACTTCTTATAAATCTTCCATATCAAATTTCTTGAACAAATCTCTTATGTACTTGGCTTGTGAAATGAATATACCTTTTTTAGACTTATTTTTAACCCAAGAAAGAATGATAGTTCTTCTAGCATGGACATCTCAAACTCTTTCTTGATCACCTCTATAAATATCTTGATTATATTTTCATTGTTTCCACCAAATATGATCTCATCCACATAGACATATACTATCAAATTAAGTTCATCTTCTAACTTTATGTATGAATTACTATTTGTAACTCCTCTTTCGAATACTTGATGCAATAGATGAGCCTTTTTCAATCTATAAATGTAGTCCTTGTCATCTGATAGTTAGAAACCCCTCAAGTTTCTCTATATATGCCTCCTCTTCCAAATTCCCATCCAAAAAGGTATATTTGACATCTATATAGTATACCTTAAACTGTTTGAATCCTACATATACTAAAAAGAATTTGATAGTCTCCAATATTACTAGTGGAATAAAGGTCTCCTCAAAGTATATCCCTTTAACTTGTACATGTTCCTTGCATACTAATCTATCCTTGTCCCTAGTGAATTCTCCATCTTCATTCAACTTATTTCTAAACCCCCATTTTCTGCCAATGACATTCTTATCTTTAGGCCTAGTAACTATTTTCCATGTCTCATTCTTCCCTGTTTGGTCTAACTCCTCATTCATAAAACCTATCCAAAAGTTGTCTTTGCTTGATTTTATAATATTCTTAAGTTAAATCTTAGATAATAAAGTAACATTATCTTTATTTAGATTACTTACTAGTCTTCTCTTATTTTCATACCCACATTCTTGTTGTTAATGATTTGAGATTCAAGATGATCTCTTTGAATCTGTATCAAGGGGGATTTTGTGTCCTATCTCTCATCAACTTCTTATTCTTCATTAACATCTATATTCTCTTCTTCATTCTTAAATTCTAGATTCTCTAAAGTATCCTTTGACTATAAATATTCACATTAGTGCTTTCCACTATGTTTTATAACCTCTTTCTACAACATCTATAGGTTGAGCTCATTTATGAGTATCCTAATAATATACATTCATTAGATCTATAATCAAACATTCCCAAGTCTTCATCATCTATTTTGATGAAACATTTGCTCCCAAACACTTTAAAGTGTTCCACATTATTAGGTCTACCTTTCCATAGTTCATAAGGAGTCTTGTTACCATTAGTCCTTATTTGTCATCTATTCAAAAATGTAGATTGCATTGCTTACTTCATCTCTCCTATATCCATCAGATAATATAGACTCATTTAGCATAATTTTATCCATCTCTTGAACTATCTTATTCTTTCTTTCTACTAACCCATTATACTAAGGTGTCTTAGCTACTAATAATTGTCTCCTTGTCACATGAACCTCATAGAAGTCATCAATCTCATTAGACCAAAACTCTCCTCCTCTATCAGATCTTAGAAACTTGATCTTCCCTTGCTTCTTATTTTCAACAAGAGCCTTAAATGCCTTGAACTTGTCAAGAGCTTCTAACTTTTCTTTCAATAATCCTACCCAATTGATTATTATGTAGTCATCTATGAGTAACATGAAGTAACTATATCTTTAAATGCTTTAAATTATTTTAAGCCAATATAGATCAATTTGTATTAACTTCAAGGGTGTTGTAGTAAATTACTCCTTGGATTTGAAATTTCTTCTAGTTTTATTACCATGTTGACATGCCTTACAAAGTATTTTGATAGGTTTGGTGATCTTAGGCATGTTCTTCACAAACTTTTTAGTGCTTATCTTGACCATATTGTTAAAATTTAGGTGACATAACCTTTTGTGCCATTTCTAACTTTCATACATATTGATCATAAAGCATCTCTCTTTCTTGATATATTTCAAGACATATAGATTACTCTCAATCCTATTAGCATTAGCAATTAGCCTTCCTAATTTTTCTCTTCTTATTTCACACCCTCTATCATGAAATGTTAGTATGTGTCCCTAATTTCACATTTGATCTACACTAAGCAAGTTATGTTTTAAACCTTTCACATACAACACATTTTATGTCTTGATCTTCCCATTATCGAAACTCAATATTTCCTTGATAACTATATTGGTAGTTGTATTGTCTCTAAAACTCATTATTCCTACAACATTCTTATTCAATGAGATGAACTAATTTTTGTCTCCTATCATGTGGCTTGAGAAACCACTATCTAGATACCATTTCATGCCTTCATCTTGAATGTGAAATGCAATCTGAGCTAACATAGATTATAATTTATTCTTATGTTATGTTTATGCCTCTATATGTATCACAGGTGATCTTAGTGTCTAAACAATACTTCTCATTTTAGAATTAAAGGAATTCAAAGCATGAGTAGTAGATAAGGGAAATCTACTTAGCTATGATGAAATACTGTTAGAGAAATAAACTATTTCATAATATTTATGTTGATTGGTGGTTGGGAGCCACCTTGACCAATCTAAGTGAAATGTAAGATATCTATGTTATTATCAATTAATTTTTAATCAAGTTGTAAACTAAAGATAAATCTAGATGAATATTTAAAGTGAAGTTTAAACTAAATTGATTTGGTTAAATAAATATCAAAAGGAAGGGTAGGGTAGAAAGAAGGTATTCTAATTTTTAGTTTAGACATTATGAAAAAGCATAGATTTAATCAAGACATACATTAAAACCAATACATGACATAAAATATCTATATCACAGATGCCACCATGTACTAGGTAAATATCTAAGGAAAGGAAGGAATAATGTGAATAAGAAACTAGGTTCAGTCTAGAGATTTACTTCACAATAAAATTTCATTAGAACATCTACAAGAGAAGAAAGTGAAGTGAAATAAACCTAAAATCTTTCAATTAACCTAGCATAATCATAAGTTAACAAATCTATATTTATATATGCACATCAAAAATTAAAAAAGACCATTCAAATTTGAACGTCTAAAAAAATAGTTGAGAAAGTAGCCATAATAAAAAACACACAAAAATAAATATTGGAAAATATTTTTATAATTTATTATTTTTATTAATTTTTCAAATTTTACACAAAGTCTTTTCTCTCAAAAACTTTCTCTCTTTAAAAAATGGTAATATTACCTTTTATAGAAGACTCAGGCAATACATTGGCAGTCATAAGATTACAAATGTACAAGAGTAAGGACAATTATCATTTTTAAAAATTTATAGAATACATTTCCTTTTCCAAAGTGGACTGACCTATAAGCAAATGTGATAAAAAATAGCTCATGCCTTTAAAAAAATAATATTCTACTTTTAAAAATTACAAAGTTTCTTATCAAAGTAGAGGATTATTAGTTAGCGAGTGGGCCCTGTGCTAAAGAACTCCCTTGTTTCTCATGAAAAATATTCATGTCCTTTTGATGTTGTTCATTGACTAGCCTTAAGTTTATAACTATATCTAAGAGGCATTCATCTTCCTAATCCACTAGGTCATCAAAAGATCTATCATTTCTTGCCATTGCTTCCTTGATAATACTTACCTTAGCAATTTTCTCTTATATAATTAAGATCATTCCCATGACCCTACTGTTATCAACCTTAGACTTACCCTAACTCTTTCTTCTAACCTCTTAAATAACCAAGGTGACCTTTTGCTTGTACTCATCATCTGTAATGATGTCTAGGGAACTAAGTATGGTAGGCATGGAAAGCATGGTCCCAAAAAAATTCTTAATTCTATTCATCAACTCCTTGTCATCCCTTAGGACCCTCTCTAAGTTCCTCAACCATGTGTCTAGACTATGGATATTTTCAAAAATTATTCCCATAATTGTATTCAAATGTTCTAATTTGATGGTCCAAAAACCAAGAATTTGGCCCTTAACTAGTATGTTGATTAGCTCCCTCATTTTATCTCTTAAACTCTAGCATTGGGATATTAAACCCTTAGCTACTGCATCTTAGTGAGCTATTAGATTATTTCATGTCTTAATTTCCTTCAAGGATTTAAATATATCATAGAAAGATGCCTAAAACATATTTATCATTTCTTTAGGGACTGAAAAGATGACCTGTGTCTCAAGATTTTCCTTTTATTTTTGTAAGTTTTATATTTTTTGATAAAGGCCTTTAATACCTAATTTTAGATAAGATGAATAGGCATCAACTAGTCCAACTATGTATTCTTCATGGATTGGGTGTTCACTAGGTCCTTAACCTCTTACTGGAGTTAATCCTAGAAAAGGTTTAACTCTCCAAAAAGTAAACTCTTTATTCCCAACTATGGTCTTCATTGTTATTACCCTCTCCAAACCTATTGTCTTTGGTTGAATTACACACTGACTAATGACTCTATGATTTTTGGAAGTTCAATAATCTCCATCTATGTACTACCTAAGGTTCTAGGTGTGTCTACACTTGTTCCACTTGACCCTCTAGAGGTAGTCGTCCTTCTTTTCTCCTCTTATTTCATTAGAGCCACTATCCATGGAATTATCTCATCATGAATAGGGGTGTTATTGTACTAACCATGTCCCATGAATGATAAAATGTTGGGATCTTTTTCATATTCCCACAAATGAGCCATTCAGATATGATTGGCCCATGATTTGGATTCTCATCACTAAAAATGTTAACTTCATTCAAAGTATAAGTTAAGGTTAACTTTTGCTTCTTCCTTCCAATTGGGACCAATGCCAACTCAACCTTCCTCTTTTGTAGGTGTGAAACTGTAATTAGGTCTAGAGCTATCTCCTTCCCCTTTTATTTCTCTACTTCCTTGGCTTAGGATTGAGGCTCCTCAATTTTTTTCTTCTTCTTCATTTGATCCATATGCCTCAATAAGTACTTTAAGTACATCTTCCACTGTCTCCCTAGGAATTAGTATAACCAAGTCAAGGAACTCAATTGGGAACTCTATCTTTTTAGGTTAGATAGAAGAACATTCCACTTCACCAAGCCTTTCTTCCTATTTCTCCTTCGTAGGTCCTTGTGCAACTTATGTTGAAGGTTGTATTTTTGTTTGTAGTTGCTCTGAAGGGGGCCTAGAAAAGGGTCTAGGAAATAAGTGGTATTACAAGGGACCCATTTTCCATATCTCACTAGGAAGTTTCTCATTTCTAGCTAGTATAGCCTCAAGCCTGATATTATGCTTCTTTAACTTGGTCAACACTTATATGAAATTAGAGGCCCTAATATACATCATGTCATGAACACCAAGCCTATGTTCATAGGGATAGTTTATTATTTTTGATTTCAAATGTTTTGTGACCTTATCATGAGGGTCCCATTGCCTTAGTTCATCCAAATTCAAGTTGAAGGAGTCTCTATGTTTGAAGATGACATTCTCATGCTCCCAATTCTATAGTACATTCATATTAGTGGTCAAAGGAAAGGGGTGAAGGATTCATTTCCTTTTCTTCATGCACACACCATCTATACCATGGAAAATTTGGTATGAAACCTCTTATTCTACCAATTTTTTTGGCACATGGACCAACAGTTTGAGGGGATGAACTAAGGTCCTTTCTATTCTAATCACTATACAATCTGGATACAACTAGATGTCTCTAATTAACTCCAAATACTTATTGACTAGAGGGTTAACCCTACCCATGTGGATCCCTATAATAGCTTCTACCAAAGCTAGATATACATAATCACAAATGAATTTTACATTGTGTCTATATTTAAATATGTGTAACTTGAAATAGTGATGGGATATAGTGTGTCTCCCTTGAGGTGACAAATTATTTATGTTAGGGATCTTGGTATTGGCCAAGAGGTAATATAGAGAATAGGACATCATGAAGAAGTGACTATTTATTTTCTTCTTCATGGTTGAAATTTTTTGTTTCAAATAAATGTTAAACATCTCACCGATTGGGGGAGTGAGTCCCATTTCTACCATGAAGTATACATAAGGCATACAAATTTTATTAACATGTGTGGTGCAAGGGGCCCTAGATAATATATTCATCAAGGTCATGATTACTCTGATTCCTTCCCTAAATTGGGCAATTGGGATATTTTTGATGGCATCTTGTATTACATGGGTTTCGATTAGCATCCATGGGGCAAGGACATTATTCAAGTCATTTTAATCAGTCCATGTTCTAATTGTAGGTAAGTCTATTAGGGGATTGCATATCTAGTATTAGCTTTAAAATGAAATGGGGGAAATATATGCTACATTTTTCATACTACATTCATGACCTATCCAATCCTGATCAATTTTACAATCTATGAAAATAGGGTCAATAACATCAATACAATGCAATACATTAGGTTTTATAGAAACATAGTGAAGACTAGTCATCTGGATGGAGACCAATTCATATCTCTAGAGGATTATGGCATTATTTTATTTCTACCTCATAATGGCCTACATTTATTCAATGGTGTAGAAAATCTTAGACAAATTTTTATTTTTTGGATTTAAGGTCATAGCATTAATGCCAGTATCCTTGAAGATTCTTCCCTCACTATCTAAAGCTAAATATAATTATATGTCATACCTTTATTACTACTTCTAAGTTTCCATGAATGTAAACCTTGTAAATTACTCACTAGTGGTCTAGGAGATTATTCTCACTTAGATGACAATTGGACTCGTTTTGGCTCAATTGTGATTAATTAGAGTTCAAATTAGGCCTTTTTAAGGAGGCTAGGGCCTTGTTCATCTTTAATGGTAATGGTAAATTTTAATTAGGTGAATTTATGTTATGGATTTGATTTAGATCCCTACCTTTATACCTCTTCCTTTTCATGCCCACTAAATCTTTGATTTTATCATTTTGTGTTTGTGTGGTGCCTATGTGGCATCCATTTGGTAGCTTTCACAGTATTTTTCATAAATGATTTAAAATAACTATCATTTGTCCTTTAAAATACCTCTTTTTCCTTTCACCATCAGATCTTTTCTCATGGATCAATATGGACTATTGATCATGATCTTGGGACTTGTACATTATTGGTTATCTTTGTATCAAGATCTACAATTATGCTACTTAGCACTTTTATGGGCCTTCTAGGCTCTACATTTTACCATTTAATGCATGCTCATCACATGTCAATCCTATGGGCCTTTGATGGTCTCATTGAATAGTCTCTATCGATTATGCTCCATCTGATCAACTTCCTCCAATTAACTATGAGTCATTGATCATGCAAAGTACATGAACTTTAATTAACATTAGGATATTAAAAGGACTTAGGCTAAATATTTTTAAAATAAATTTTATTTTGAATTAATAAATGCAACATAAAATTTAATTTAAAATATTTAAGCTAATTTTTAGAGCATATATAAAGTGGACACAAATAATAAGTGGACTTAATGTAAGGTTTTAACCTAAGGTTTTATTATGTTGATAAACATGATAAAAATTTAGGTTAAAACTTTTAAGATAATTTTTATGGCATAGGTAAATCTTGTTAAAATAAAACATGATATAATTCTTTGGCCTAAGGTTTATTGTATTGAAATAAATGCAATTGGAACCTTAGGATAGAGACTTATATTAAGTCTATGTTTGTGAATATTAGACCACAAAATAATTTTATCATTAAAGTTTAAAGACCATAAGTTTTTTATTTCCCAAAAGTGGGGGTCCCATGGAATTAAAACACAATTAATAAGCCTAAAAACATTTTAAATCATATTATTATGTTTAAGCAAGATGATAAATGAGATTAAATTTAATGGCCTCATAGACATCAATGATGGACTCACATGCATCGAATGATGTTCAAAATAATGTCAAATTTAAGTTCAAAAAATTCATTAGCTACATAGATCCTACATTTAACATGCTTCATCTAATCATTTGGTCCTGACCAAGTGTAAACTATTGATTAATATTTGCGCACATGCATGCCATTATTCCATATAATCATGAAGAGGATCAATTTAACTTATGGATCAATGCATATGAAAATCAGACTAAGTTAAAGGCCTAAGTCTTCAAAGCATAATAAAATGTGTCCCTTCAAATATTATAGTCATAACCAAAGTTTTAAGACTAAGGTCTATTGTATTTTAATAATGCAATAATAATTAGAGTAAAAACTTAGCTTAAGTCTAAGTTATGATGCATGGGGCATTTGTAACATTAAGCTCGAATGCAAGAGTACCATGTGGTTACTCTATGGGACTCCTCAAATTTTAACTCTATTTGACCCTAAGAAGGGTCTGTAGAGCATCAATATAGATTTGGGTTCTCAAGATGGTGATAGTTTTAATCCTTGTGGGGCTTTCTTAGGCCTTTTACATTTCAATGCAAAGTTCACTCCATTAGATATTTTTATGTGAGAATTGATCATGATCTTGGGACTTGATTTTCATTAGTTATTTTCAAATTATTAAAGTTGTAGCATAAGTTTGTGTTTAATAAAAGGGGCCTCTTTAATCTTGAATGTGATCAAGTGTCATTCAATCATTCAATCCTAATTAAATGCAGAATGTTGATCATTATCTAGGTGAATGTATTACATTAGTCTAACATATGAAAGGCTTTATATTTATCAGATCTTCTTTTATTTATCTAATTGATCTTCATAATGAAACATATACCATTCATCCTACAATAAGATAAGATGCTTAAGTTAAGGCTCAAATCGATATAGGAATTTGGGATAAAGTTTTAAGACTAAGGTCTCATTCTTGTCAATAGACATGAATGAGGCCTTAGGTCTAAGAATTTAGGCTAAGTATATAATAAAGAGGACCATGTGACATTAAAAAATGGGACCAATTTAGGAACATAAAAGACCATGTAAACATAAATACAGGACCTTGTTAAAATAAAAATAATAAAATGGGGGAAATATAAAGGGACCAAACATAACTTTTAGGCTAAGGTTTGGTTGTGTTAAAAACATGACCAAGTCTTAATATAAAAAATTAGGCTTAAGTCTAAAGTAAGTTTTAAAATATTCCCACCAAATTTTCTCCCACTAAATTTGAATTTGAACTAAGGTTCTAAGCTAGGGTTTCTTGAAGGAGGGATTCAAAATATGAATCCAACAATGAGTTCTCACATACCAAAGGCTAGTAAAAGATTGAATGAGGATAAAATTGTGAAAATACTAGCATGATCCATTAATAATATCTCCATGAAACCTACAATTTAAGACATGAAGGCCAAATATTAGCAACATAAGGCAAGGTTAAATCAAAACCATGAATAAATGGGCTAATTTTATCAAGAATGGATGATATTCAAATTAAAATAATGTAAAAATTATAAATATTTCAATGTTAAGGTTTAAATTATGCACAAGGGTCCCTAATTTTTTTCAAAAATGGGGGCATGTTGACCTCAACATGTTCCTCCCTAGAAAATAGTCCATCTTGACTCTTCATCTCAATATGATCAATCCTAACTTGTTTTGGCTTCCATACTAATGTTTGACATTTCTCATGCACTCTAGGAGCTTTATATATATTTTTGAATAGTGAGGGCCTTATAACTTTATTAGAATATAATCTTGTAATCTATCACATATTATGACAACTATAATAAACAACATTTCTATACTTGCCTCTTGATTAATCACTCTTTCTCCCATGGTCCCATGATAACTTATCCCTTATTGCATTAGGCTACTAATTTATCTTTTCATTTTTGTACTCTTGATTTGTTCTAACTTATCATACTCTTTATCAAACTTTCTCATCTTGTCTATGAACTACTTATGCTCAACCTTCAAATAATCTAGCTCTATCTTCAACTGGTCATACTCAACTTCCTTTGATATAAACCTTATATTGACACCTTATAACTAATTCTTGAGATCTTTAATAGTCTTATTTTTATTATTCAAATCATAAATTGAACTTATGATATCAGCTTCAAGGTCTAATTTAGCTTCTCCTTCTTCACTATCATAGCAGACTTCTTCATCATACATATTGTCTTCTTTTTTCTCACTAGACATCTTGTGCTTATTAGGATCACCTTCAAGATGCTATACTTGATTTAAAGGACCAATATATGATATCAATTATTGGAAAATAATTAATAATAGAGGGGGGGGTTAATTATTCTCTTAAAAACTTTCTTTAAATTCCTCGTTAGCATACATGAACCATCACATCAACATATAGATCAAGTAATATAAAAATAATCAACCATAAAAGCATGAAACATGATTATAAAGGACAAAACATCATATATATGGGAAAAAATCAAAGATAATAAAACCCATTTATACCTAAAAATTTAAAATATTATTATAAGTCAAAATATCATAATTTAGTGAATAACTAACTTTACATGGAGCACCAACAGCTAGGCTTTAGTAAACACCAAATTACAAGGAGGCACCAACCCCCTAGATGATTCAACATCAAATTAGCCACCTAAATTATTTTATCACCTTTAAAATACTATTTTTATCATATAATATATTATTATTACCTTCTTTATCCCTTCTCACTCTTTTATCTCCCTCAAACTATCTTTTAGGCTTCTTCACTCAACTAGGTCTCTTCATGACAGATTAGGTCATATGACCTTGATATTTATAAATATTAACCCAATTGGATATTTAATATTGTTTATATACACCTATTTTATGATATATAATATGTTATTTAACTCTTCAAAATGCTATTTACTTCACATACACATTCATATTCTCTAGTTAGATAATTAGGCCTTATTCTTATAGAATCTTTAGCTCACACACACCTTGGTTGGACATATACACTTAAAATTTTATATTAACTTTGAAATATGTATTATAAAAAATTTAAGACATTAATAAATCATTAAAATAGGTCATACACAACTTACAAGACCAAAACCTCTTATAAGCCTTAAGGAGACCTAATTTTATTGGACCTTCATTAATACATGTTACGCTTTAAACTCCTTTAAACATTTTAAAACTTAAAAACTGGTATAAAAACTTAATTTAACACTCAATTATACCCCCACTAATTTAATATTATGTCCATGACACTTTTTATCTCTAACCACCACTTGAAGCACACCATTAGTACTGTTCACATTAGGCCTTCACACATATAAGAAGGTCTATCTTGAATAACTAAGGATAACACATTATATATACACATAAAAATGAGAATAAATCACATAAACATAAAATAAAAGACATAAAAAATTTACCAAGTGCATTACACCCTTCAAAATAGGGAATAGAGCCTCAAAAACACTCCTACAACTTGCTCACTTAGAGCTATTAGTTTTCCTCAAAGACTAGTCATGGTGACTCAAACCTCCAACACATGTATGACTAATTTAAAAGAATTTTGATGTATTAAAATTAACCTATGACATATATATATAATATTAAAATATAAAAATAATATGGTATAGTGGAAACTATTTTTTTATAGACCAATTTATTAACCTCATTACACACAGATCTCACTGAGTGAAACAAGCCATTTTGGCTTCTTCATTTTCACCATTGTACCTAAATTGTAAACTTTTTATAAAAAAATAATAATACATAAAAATTAAAAAA